>PVKY010009959.1:0-12952 GCA_004027775.1 Bradypus variegatus
CCAAATTAGTCAATAACAGAACCAGAAATGACTATGTTTAGCCAATTGAGTGTGACACTAAAATGCCTGACCACATGAGCCGTCTCTCCCTCAAAGTGACTTTAACAGAATGTCCACTGGCACTGAAAGGTTGCAATTTTGCCGCGATGATGGAACGCTCCGGTGGAAGGGAATCAACTAACAAACACGGGTGTCTGTGGACACGTAGGACGCCCGCCCCCCCCGAGCCTCACAGCGGACACAGAGTCACTAATAGGTGGAATTTTTTAAAATGCTATTTCCACCAATATCCATTTTTCATCAGGGCACGTCATTCAAAGCGTGACTTCCCACGGTGACAGACTTTCCTGGCAGCTCAGGTTAAAGAATCATTCAGTAAAGAGTGATTTTTGACAGATTCATTCATTTCCTGTGATAATACCACATTGTTAAGCTCACCTCCGTTTTGGTGTAAATATAGAACGTGGTACAAATATTCAGCCTAGAACAATCAACAGGACTTGCCACCCCCCTTAGAAGAGGCTTTTGCCCAGGTTTCTGCAATGGAAGTAGCTGGCACTTTCCATGAGGTTTCGGGGAACTCTGAGCTCAAATTAGGACCTTGGGTTTGGGAAGGAGTAAAGGCATTTGGAAGTGCTTCTGGGCCGAGACCCAGTACAGGAAACCCAGATCAGGAGGCCTGAGTGTCATTAAGCCAGCGCTTAATGTCTCATGACCACGCGTCCCACATCTGTAAAAGCAATCAGCTATTGCTTTTCCAGTTAAAATAAAATAAAAGTCTTGGAAAGAATCGTGCTTCCTGAGTCACCTGCGTGGTCCTTTAGGAGGTTACAGTCCACCCCCTACTGTCTGTGCCTTGCACCCATGACAAGCTGCCCCCACTAGAACGCAGAGGCCCGGAGCGGAGCTCTCAGCCGCCCCCGTGTCCGGTTGTACCAGAGACCTCAGCACGAGTAGCCGGCAGCCCTGCCCTTGGCTGCCCTGGCCACTGCCCCCAGCCCTGCATCCGGTTCTCAGGCCGCGCTTTCTGTGGGATGGTGACGCTGGTGACGCTGCAGCCCATTGGAGAAGAGTGACGGCCATGCCAAGAGGATGGGAAAAGCCTGCCTGATGTGCGGCAGTGGTGAAGGGCTCCTCCCTGCTTGCCCGTCTCAGAAAGGCTGTCCTGTGGTAGGTGAGCCAGGTGGGCCTGAGTAACCCCAAGGGGCAGAAAGAACCAGAGCCAGAGGGGAAAAGTCAGTGGAGGAGGGGCTGCCCTCAGCCAGGGCTGCGCCCGAGGTGTTGACAACCGCGTGGGCACAGCGGGCGCCTGCCCTCGGGGGTGACCGGCTGCGGCCAGGGGACCCTGCGGAGAGCCGGGGAGTCAATCAGCCTATAAATACTAGTCTCCTGGATTAATGCCCTTGAGGATGGGCTGTGGCAGGTCAACCAAGTGGAATAGATACAAATAAATGTTCCCACAGGCTGGGGCACACAGCAGCGACACAGCCCTGGCCACGGCCTAATGCTCTCTGCTCTCAGTGCCGTCGATCCTCTGCCCTGAAAAGATCCCTTCCTTCCCTCTCCACTACCTCCTGGGCCCACTTCCCCCCGTTCCAAAGGCATTTCCCAGGGCATGGAAAATCCTCTGAGACCAGCTCTTTTAAGTGGCACATTCTCTTGAACTGGCGCCTCGTGCAGATTCCTCAGAAGAATGCACACATGGAGGGACTCTCGCCATGTCCATATGACAGCGCTCTGAGGCCTGAGACATGCCTCTTCCCAGCGCTGGGCCTCGGGTTCTCTCCTAGAACCAGAAAGATAACTGGTCTGGATGACCAGTGCCCAGTGGCCCTCCCAGCTCTCACCTCCCGTGCAGAGG
Organism: Bradypus variegatus; assembly: GCA_004027775.1. Lineage (NCBI taxonomy): Eukaryota > Metazoa > Chordata > Mammalia > Pilosa > Bradypodidae > Bradypus > Bradypus variegatus. The sequence goes on from PVKY010009959.1 coordinate 1,862, forward strand.
CCGGGGTCCTGGCTGGCTGTCACTGTCCCACCGGGTCTGGGGCGACCAGTTCTTGGAAGTGAAGGATCCATAAGCACCACCAAGCACGTTCTCCTTCCAGGCGGGTGGCCAGACAGTGAGCTGGGGCTTGGCTGTGGGGTGCACCTGGTGGGGCTGCAGTTTGGGGAGACACATGCTTCACCCGGGGCTCCACTCACTCCCTGATGTGACTTTGGGGCAGGAGCTAGAGAAAAGGCTTGTGTGCTGCAGCCCACCTGGAGCTGTGTGCTTTGAAAGATGCATTTTTCCCTGTGATTTTGTTTGCAGAAACAAGAGGTGACGGCATCACCGGTAAGTGCCTTGTTCCCTTAGCTGGGTGCTGGCAGTCGCTGTGGGGACTAGGTCTGGTGGGTTGTGGGTGACAGGGACATTTTTCAGAGCCCAAGGAAGACGCTGCAGGCTACAGGCCACACTGGTTGCCACTGCATCTCCTCCCGGGCCCCTTGGCTTCATCGCTAGTGACTGAGTTTGTGCCTCTACATCAGCATTCCCCATCTTTTTTTTTTTTACTAATAAACCCCTTTCACAGTAATCTATAATTTCACAATCCCTCTACAATTAAAAAAAATCATTTTATCATTTTTGCATGACTTATGGTAAAAAGATTTTTAGTTCAATATTTTATATGAGTATATTATTCAAAGATCATATTAAATGAGCAATAAAAGAATTTTTAATAACGTTCATTATATATACAGACACATTTCAGCATTTTCCCATTTAACAAGTAACATATCATTTCCTTTAAATTAATTGTGCAAAGAAAGACTGATTTGTTGACAAATAAACAATGGCACTTTGGATTGATTTAAATTAACAAATTTAAAACATAATCACTTCAAAAACAGATAAAAATTGCTTTTGTGACCTGATACTTAGAATTCTCGTATTTTGACCTTAAGAAAATCAACTGCATTATTCTGTGATGCTCACATGTTATTTCCAGATGATCAGATAGAGCAGGATTCAGAAAGATATTTGTCAGTTCTTCAAAAATAACACCTTGCTGGTACTAATTTTCATTCCTAATCAATGAAAAGGCAATAAATTACCCCTATTTTCCTCCTGCCTTTCCCCTCCCCTTCTCTCTCCTTTGATGTACTAAAACAACACTGAGGTGGCTTATTTAAGCGTTGGATCAGGTGACCCCAACTTATGGATCCTGTAAAAAAATAACCTTGAGGCCGATGTGCAGAATTACCCATCTTCGGCTCAGCGTATGTTCTTTCTCCTGTCTTTAACCAAAGGCCCATGTTGGCTGTAAATGAAACTAGACCTGGCAATTAATAGAAACAATTTTAAAGCATAAACGTCAAAGGGAACCAAAGTGACAAACCAATTGTTCGCTGAGTCGTAACGTGCCGGTCTGATTGCCATGAGTGTCCTGCATTCACGCACCACACTCAACACCGGAGTTTCCCACGGTTCCATTTTAGGGGAAACCACGTCAGTAATTCCACGGTGACTTTAAAAGTGCAGGGTTTGAAGCAGACGCACTCACACCTTTAACAACAGGAGGCTGCAAGCAGTTGTTCTGGAAGTCCTGGTTGTGCGTCATCACTCGTTGGGGAAGGGGAGGTGGGCGAGAGAGACTCAAACCGTCCTCCAGGGAGCTGGGCGAGGGGGGGAAGGTCAGGGCTGTGGTGGGTGTCAGAGGACTGGGGGGTGTGGGTGGGTGGTGAATGAGGAGGGAGTGGCTCCATCGGTGGAGGTCCAGGGAACTCTCAGGAGGTAAGAGGTCTCCAAAGAGAATTAGGGTTGCCCCGGGATGTGGAAGTGGAAACCCTGTGCAACCCTTCTGAGGGATCGGTAACAAAGCTCTGCATGATGCTTCAGGGAAGAAGATGGGATTTGGGATTTGCTGTTTCACATGCTCTGCCGCTGGAGACTGGGCCAGGGCGGGGACATGGCTAGACTTGAGTTTTCTTTCAGGGACACTGCAGGTTGGAAAAGGAGCTCCGACAGCGGTCTGGGGGCACAAGCCAAGGCCCAGGAGGGTGAGCAAGTGCCAATTCACCCCAGCTAGAAAGAGCTGGAGGAAATGCCCACTGCTTTGCTGCTCAGCCTCTCCTGACCGACCCACTGCCAGCAAGAGCCCTGTCAAGTCGCAAGGGAGTTGCACACACCAGAAATCACAGAGGGAAACATATGCCCAGAGTTCTTCTCTAAGTCATTTGGGAATTTGAGAGGAAAACAGCACTGACTCTGCAGTTGAAGATCTCCAAGAGGATGTGAATCTAAGAGCAAACACACGAGCAAATAGAGCACTTTTCTGCGGGCAGAATGGGTTGCTTCTGTAAAGAGAAGTGAGCCCATGGGACGAGGAGCTGGCCCAGTGGGGGCCACGGGGAGGCTACGGCAGCTGACAGCCACCCCCCACAGTCCCAGAGGAGGCCTGCCCATCCCCAGCCCGAGCATGGCCATTTAGGAGAATCACAAAGGCTTTTACCTTCCCAGAGAGAAAAGAAACAATAAGCAGGTGGGTGAAAAACCCTTCCCATGACCCAAACGGCATCCCCGGGGGCCTCCTGCGGAACCAGGCAAAGCTGCTGCCTCGGCTAGGGCTGCACCTCCAAGGGGGATATGATGCCCAACCCCTCCTCAACCCCACCAGGAGGGGCCCTCTACTGTGGGTAAAGCTAGGAGAGTGTGCCAGCATCACCTCGGCACATGCCCCTCGTCGTTCACTAGCTCACACACGTCTCCAAAGGCACATCACGAGGGTCGCATGTCCCTTGGGGTCATCTGCCCCACACACCCAGGTCCCCGGGGGCTGCTCCTACACTGCTCCTGATGCAGGAGAGCTAAGCCATCCCAGCTGAGCCTTCTAGTTCTTCACAGGTCCTCCGCCTCCCCTTGGCACAGTCCGGGCACCAGGAGAAGCCACGCACATCTCCAGGTGCGAGCTGACTCCAGGTGACCCCAGAACCATTCCCCTCAGGCTCCGGCCTGGGGCTGCAGCAGGACCCCGGTTCTCAGAGGTCCTGAAATGCAAATCTGCGGGAGCCATTCACAGGCCGCTTCTGTTGAATGACTTGGGTTTTCCATTTTCCAAGAAAACGGACATAAGTGGCTTGGTGGCATTTTATTGACAGAGGTGTGGGCAAGGGACTGGAGCCCTTACAGGCTTGACCCCAAATGGCAAGTGGGAGAGCTCCTAAGGGAGCTGGCGTCATCCGTCAGGAACTCCAGGCACAGCCCGTCTGCACATGTGCATGTCCGTGCACACACACACATCCAAAACTTCCTAACATTCAAGACAAGCACAAGCAGAATACACTTTGTGCCAGAAATGCTTCCCTTCTCCCCTCGAGGAGAAGACAGCTGGCAGCGGACAAGAAGACAGTGAAGCCTCTCATCTGATTTGGGGAGGGAGCAGACACCTTCGGCAACAGGCAAAGCAACAGTTCCGTAACACAAGCCGCCCAGGGAGATGAAACAAGACGAGTTCCAACAACCACCCAGCCTAGAGCGGACAGGGGAGCTGGGATACAATGCAGAGAACAATGGATGAAGTTGGAAGGGGCTACGCCACCCAGCACGTCACCAAACCTCTCTCAGTCTCAGTTTCCCCATCTGTAAAAAGGGAACACTGTGCCATCTACTTCCCAGAAGGTTCTTGTGGGGCCTGAATTAAGAGGAAATGAAAGCCTGTGGACGGAGCCTGCCTGGCCTCCCTGGGGGCATCTGGTGAAGGAGAAAGGAGACCAGACAGGGCCTCCCGCAGGGCCCGGGGTTTGGGCTGGGGAGGAAGGGTGGCCAGGGTGGCAGGAGGATGGAGTTCCACGCAGGCCACGCTGCAGAGGGCTGCGGCCCTCGGCCACGCCTGGACCGAGGGGGGACTCAGGTGGGCCTAGAGATGCCCCGGCCCAGAGGCCGGCAGCCACCATCCAGCAGGCACTCGGAGGAAGTGCCCCGCCACAGAGAACTCTGCCCAGCGGGGACAGCAGCAATTCTGACGTCCACTGGACTCTTCCTTTGGAATTTCTGCCAGAAAATACACAAGATCCACCAGCAGGCGAGCTGGGCCTGAGAGCGCGGTGGTGCCTTTGTCGCAGAGCACTGAGATGAAGAGGCAGGGGCATCCATGCTGGAGGCAGGAAGCCAAAGGGAAGGACTGGAGCCCCCCGTATCATAAGCCTCAGTGCTGGGCATCACCTGAGTGGGGCCCCGACCCCTGCAACCCAAACCTCCCAGCCAGGATTCCAGGTGGGGGCGACCATAACGCAACAAGTTTGGAGGCAGCAAAGGACTGTGAGGAAACAAGGTTCAAGGAGAAACCAAAATGTCAGGCGAGTTCCAACAACGGCTAAAGAACTGGAATTTATTGGAAAGACAAATGGGGTGTCAGGGAGGACAATGGGCCAGAGGCGTGGCCCAGGGCTGCCCAGCTGTGGGCCGAGGCGATGGTCAATGCACTGAGGTCAGATCTGCTCAGCCACCCCGAGGAGCCCGTGCCTCGGTGAGAGGAAAAATGTTACTGTGCACGTGTGCCATGAGGTGAGGACTTGGGAAGCACTGATCTAGCCTCTAAGATGTGTTACCTACGAGGCCCCCGAGGCTCAGAGAGGAGAAGGGAGTTGCAAAATGTCCCCCAGAAAAATGTCCTCCCAGCAGGGCTGGGACAAGAACCCCAAACCTGGAACAATGGATGGGTCCCGAGTCCTTTCCTCTCGACAAACTCCCCGTGACAGCAACAGAACGCCCCCAGTTAAAGAGAAGGTCACCGCGGAGGAGCTGGCCGCAGCCCACAGTGCTGGCTGACCGGAAACCTCCTCAGCTCAGCTCGAATGTGGCGCCTCGGAAACCAGGACTCCTCACTAAGGGCACTGTCATCCTGAAGACTAATTTTGCTCAGCGTGTTTCAGGGAAAGGGCAATTAAAAATCTATTCTGAATAGAACGGAGACATATTTTTAGTATGAAATTGGGATGACATCCCGAAAATAACATAAAACGCCCAAGTCCAGGGTGATTAAAAGGAGATGGATCAGCGTGTCCCTAAGGAGCCCAGGGGTGCCACCGGTGCCCGGGGCCAAGGAAGAGTGGCCTCTGGGGCCGGCCCCGACGAGCTCCCGGCTCAGGGTTGGCTTCTGGGCCCACTCAGGCCCAGCCCAGCCGGGACTGGGAGGGGTCACCCCAGCCCACCAGGGCCCGGCCACAGAGGAGTGCGGGCAGGCCGACCCCAGCCGGCGGGCCGTGGCTGTCTCCTCCCGCCCTGGGACCCATCTTCCCTGTGGGGGCTTCCTCGGGCCTCTGCCATCACGGACCCTGATGTGGCACAAATGACGGGAGAGAGCGAGGGGTTGTGGGGGGAGATCACTGGTGGGGGGTGGGGTTTGGGGGGGCAAATATCTGACGACAGGGAAACTGGTGCAGATGTGGATAATCTTGTCCTGGGAGTCTAGACACCTCGTCCCGTGACTCTATCCATTTCAATTTCTCAGTAGGGTAATTTACTCACATTTGGAGTCTGTGACTCTGGTCTAAAAATCCAGATGTGGCGTGTGACAGGGCAGGAAGAAAAAGGAGCGATGCATTTTAATCTTATTGGAAACCAGGAAAGCCCATTCATATATATGTACGTTCCTTTACGATGACAATAATCAGCACGCACCTTCTGGAACAAATGCTCCAATAAGCCAGACCTAGCGTGGGCACTAAGGGGTGGGGAAAAGGTAATACATGTTCATTAAGCACAAATTAAGAGTCAAGCCCTGTCTTTAGTCCTTTCTTGTATGTAACCCTCGTGGAGACCTGAGTAGAAGGGACTGCCGTCCTGTGTCACAGCTGAAATCACAGCAACCCAGAGGGGTGAGTTCAGTCGCTCAGTGATGAGGGGCAGTACAGGCCACCACATCCCCGACTTCTCCGCAGCCGCCCGAGCCACACTTTCCCCACCACCCCACGCTGGTTAGTGTTTAGCACGGGACTGAACTCTAATCAACAAAGAAAGTTCCTGTGTCAGCAGCAGCCTGTGTGGGAGAAGGCGAATATTCACAAATGCCTGATTACCGTAAACCAGCTCTGAAATGCCAGGGCACTAAATCATGCTGAAGGCTCACATTTCAAAACCAAAGCAGTCGATCTGCTGGCCCCGCTGAGCTTCTTGTGCTGGCTCTCTAAAGGCCACAGGTGGCTTGCGGGTGGCAGGAGAGGGCAATGGGTCTGTCCTCAGGTGCAGCTGGAGCCTGCCAGCCCTGGGACATGCCCTTCCGATGGGTGACCCCACAGAGCCGAGGCCACGTCATCCCATACAGGGTGGGCGGCACCGATGACTAAGGAGCAAGCCCTGGGCTCCAAGGGAGGGGGGGCAGGCGAGGGGGCAGGCTGGACGGGCAAGCTGTCCCATGAGACAGTGGGCAAGACCAAACTGTGAGGGCGTGGACCCATTCACCCCTTAAACACGTGTGGCCTGTTCACTGAGGGCCAGGGACCATGCTGGGCTCTGGGGACAAAGAAATGAATATGACAGACCCTGCCCTCAAAGAGCTCTCCGTCTAGAGGAAAGAGGAAGAGATTACTGCAGAGTGACAGACGTAATAAAAGACAGCAGAAGGGGCTACGGAGCAGAGGAGGGGCACTTAGCCAAGCCTGGGGAGAAGGATGTGATTCGGGAAGGCTTCCTGGAAAAGGGGATGCAGAGCTGAGCCCCACCCCCATCTACCCCCTCCAGGCACAGTAACAGATGTTCCAGGCAGGAGGAACTTATATTTAAAATATATATATACACCGGAACCAGCTCGCTGTATTTGTACAACTGCAAGTACTTTGGTAGAGCTGTGGCAGAGGGTTCGGGGGGGACGATGGCAGAAAAAGGTAAGGGGGATGATCCAGTGATGAAAACGGAAAATTCAGGGGCCCGAGAGTATCTGGGTCATGTCTTCCTTCCATGACTTACTTGCTCTGTCAACTTGGACCAATTCCTTAACTTTTCTCTGCTTCAGTTTCTTCATCGGCAAAATGGGCCTGCTGCATGGGGTCATGACAAGGGTCGAGACAGTGGCATGTAAAACGCATCCCTGTTCAACAGTGTGGCCGGGGAAGGGTGGGTGTGCTAAGCCAAGGAGGCTGAAGTTCCTTCTCCGGAGCGAAAACGCCAGCAGGTACATTATTCACGCGCGTCTTTCTCTAAACTGCCCATGGCGGCCACACAACAAACGGTATCTCAAAAGCCATGGCTTTAGCAGAGCGCTGTCAACACAGATTTGTGCCTTGGATGGATCTTTCTGATGGTGGGTAGAGAGTGAGTGGGAGAAGACAGGCTCAGGGGCAGAAAGATGAGCTGCTGTGGTCAATTTTGATTCCTCTACCCAATAATATTATCATCGATTTCTTACTGGTCCACGTTTTCTTATTCCATGCCCACCTCAACCCTGAGAAGTGAGTAGTATCATCTTTATTGTACATGTGGGAAAATGGGGCCTTAGAAAGCCTGTGCAACTCACACAAGCCCACTCGGCCAGGAAGGGGCGGTCCTGGGATTTGGACCCAGTTGGTCCACTGGTTCCCTGGCTTTTGGGTTTCAAGGGGAATTAAAATTCCAAAACATCTGGGGACAAATAACAGGTTGCCCACTCTGTATTTTGCCAAGTACTAATAATTTTAAAACATCAAATTAACACACATGCACATACACACAGAGGAAGGACACACAGGAGAAACCGCTGCCATTCCGCCTGGCTCTGAACCCCCGCCCAACGGCTGTGTGATCCCCTTCTTTAGGAGGCAAAGCTGACCCTCCACGGTAGGTGCTGCAAATGGCAAACACACCTGTCTCCCTGGACTCGTCAACCCACACTGTTCATCAGAGACTAGTGACGCACAGAAGAGGGAGCACACAGCACCCACTGGACCAAAGGGAGAGGCCGCAGCACCCAGGCCGGGTGGAGGTGGCACTGGCAGGACAGGCTGGGGGCAGCCGTGGAGGCCTCATAGGGCTGCCTGGGCCCGGCCCTGTGGCCTCTGAGCCTGGACTCCACCCTCCCGCAGACAGGGGGCTGCTGCACGACCTTTCATAACTTCCTTTCCGGCTTCAATTAGCCAAATTGTTTCCATCACTTGCCACTAAGAATCCTGACCGAAATCCCATTATCTTAGAACAAGGGACAGCACTTTGAACGGCATACATTTGGTTCTAAGAAAAACTCTCTGTGCATTGTCTGCATTTTTCTCCTTTTGCTGAGGCCAGGCTGAGACAGGGCGGGTTCTGTGATCTGGGGTGTGGGACCCCAGTGTCGTGCCCCCCAGAGTAAGGGGGTTATCAGTGAGAACCGGGAACCCCGGTACGGGTAACTCCCTTGTGAAGCACCAACAGGTGTCCCCAACGCCTACAGACTGAAATTGGAACAGACTCTCCGGTCCCATCTCCCCTGCCCGCTCTCCCCCCGTGAACTCTGCACTTCAGCTGCGAAAGTTTCCACCCAGCCTGCAGGATTTGGTCAGCACACACCTACTTCTCACCTTTACTCATGCCACTGTTTATTCCCTGTACCTTGTTTTATGCATTTAAAAGACTTGCTCATCTTTCAAAACCCCTTCTGTCCAGCCTCCCCAGCCCTGGGCGTCTGTCTCCTCGGCAGTCCCTACTGCCTCCGCTAAGTCCCCGCTTGTTACAATTTTCTCTCCAAGAGGGATGAGGGACCCCTATCTCCCACAGCAAACTGTAGGCTCTCACACATGCTCGCAGGCCCCCCATGGCTTCCCACCCAGTCTCCCCAAAACCCCTCCAGACAGGAGGCTGGCCCTGATTAGCTGGAAATTTGGCTCATTCATTCCAGATGCTCTTTATCTTCCTTCTCCGTGAGATGGAGAACAACTCATCTCTGTCCTCCATAGGAGGACCCTTCAAAGACAATTAAGTCCCTCCTCAGCCTTTCATCTAAAACGAAATTACCCCAAATCCTTTCTCCTGCCTCTAAGAGTCCTGTTTTCCGGTCCTTTCGTGGAGTGGTCTCTACCCGGCAGAGTAGCACATCCTGGGGGGGCCGCAGGGCTTGGGCCTGAGGCCTGCAGAAGCCACGTCTGCGGGAACAGTGTCCTCTTCTCGGATCATCTGTGGAGTGAGTGACCTCACCATTTACCAGACGGCCTCGGCTCGGTAGCTCCTTGCCTGATGCCATCTCACTTCAGAGAAGGGCTGAACCCTTGCCTCAAGGTTATGAGCAAGGCAGGGAAGCGATACAAAGGGAGGGAGGGTAGCCAGGGCCAAGCTGAGGGCCCTGAATGCCAAGTTCAGAGTCCTGGGTTTTGGTGGGGGGCTGTGGACGGTTTAAATAGGGAATGAGCGGGAGAAAGGATGACCATGAGGCCCTGAATCTGTGTTTCTCCCTGCAAGGCCAGCAGCTTCCTTGGAGGTGAGGCCCAGGCATTCGTGCTTCTGACACCCCCAGTGAAGGTGACTCAGCTTTGGCACTGGGGGTGAGGGGTGGGAGAGGAGCCGGATTTTAACAAGTGGAAATTACATGAGTTCCTAACTGAACTCTCCTGGGCCATGGCAGCCCTCGCTCAGTGGGGCAGGAGGGACACTCTAGTGACAATCACGGCTAGAGGGCTGCAGAGAGCCATCCTCTGCCACGGGGCATCACTCAGTAGACATGGTGGGCCTGGTGCCACCCAAACCCCACCCATGGGCTGGTGCCACGGTCAACTCATGCCAGTGTGACACACGATCTTCAGCCTTGACCCTTCTAGAAGAATAAGCCTTATATCTCAGCTACACACACACACCCTGAAGTTCACCAGGCCCAACACCTTCAAGTTCCATGTTTGTTACATGCACCCTGGGACCCAACTTTCCCCAAATGAAAGAGAACCACAGGCAGCTTCTTGAAGGTAAACAAGAAAACTGCCCGAAGAAACTGAGTAATCTCCAAACGTCAAAAACATCCAGTGCGCAAATCACACTTAAGTAAGAGCACAGGAATTTGGCAAAGTGACAAGCAGTGGTTTACATCAGTAAAGGTGATGTCAAACAGTCAAACACAGAGGTAGAAGGATGTCTGAACCAGCGCAAACAACCATCGCCCTCAATAGCCCAACGCCTGCCATTTTCCCACTGCTCAAGCTGCGAGCTTCTGGAAGAGAAGGTGAGTGATCCTTGGGGCATCACGTGGCCACCCGCAGCCTCAGCGGACCCGGCAGAGGGGATGGCAGCTTGTCTACAGCACTGCCTTGCACCCCTTGGCAGGAGGGAGCTGGGCCTGTGCCCACGCCGTGGCCCAAGCCTGGCCCCTCACCTCTTTCTCTACCAAATGCAGGACGACAGCTTCTGAAAGACCTGGGAAACTCCTTGGTCCAAGGATTTCTGAAGAATTCCCAGATATCTCTACAGTCTGCAGTAATCTCTGCTCCTTTGGATTCTCCCAGCTCTGCCCTCAGCTCTCAGTGTCCAGGCACTCTTTCCCTCATGACAGCGAGCCCCGGGCCCACCTGCCTCTCCCCAGCCCTGGAGGGTGATTCGGTCCACACTGCACTGTGTGGTCCACGTTCAGACGTCGGTTGAGCTTGAAGCATCACAGTCCACAGGCTGGCGGTGCTGCCCCCACCTGCCTTATCGTCAACATTCTCCTTGGTTCCTCTCCCCCTTTCTCTTACAGCTGGGCTGGGTGCCCAGAAGGTAATAAAGAAATGAGGGGTGCCTGTTCCAGGATCAGAAACACTGCTTGAACTTGTTCCTACCGCCTCTCTGAAATTCCTGAACTCCTGACAAGCTCTGAGAAGATCCAGGGGTGATTTGCTCACTCAATGACCCCACAAGACCCCCAGCCCCTGGAGTCCTCTAAAGCTACTGGAGGAGGAGCCCCAGCTGCCGTAGGTCAGAGCCCCGACACCATTTCCTAAGGAACCTCAAAGTAGGACGCGCCTTAGCAAACCAAAAGGTCGCTCCGATGAGAACGTGAGTCAGAAAACACCCATGACTTAAGTTTTGGCTCCCCCAGAAGGTTACTCATTTTAGACTGGGCCACAGTGACTCAGATTAGAAACTCATCTTAGCCCTGCCAAAACAGCCCAGGGGACCCTCAAATCAGTCAATGTTGCCCATGTGGGGGGC
>PVKY010009960.1:0-12914 GCA_004027775.1 Bradypus variegatus
GTGTAAAGTTCAAGCAAGGAGAGAAACTGCAAGGACCCTCAGCACAACATTTAGAGATCCTCAACCAGCTAATGGCCACTGAGCTTCCCCTGGATGTAGCTTGTGCCACATGTTGTGGGAGACAGAATGCGGTGTGAGATATGGTCCCCGCTGCTTTGACAGGGACGGCTCCCCACACCTAGTCATCTGTGATAATAGCTCAGAGTGTGGTATGCATGGTCCTTGCCCCCTGAGAACTGCAGAGCCAAGACTGAGGCTCCTGGGCCTTCTTTGCCATCAAGAGCCCCAGACATTCAGGAGGCAACCGGGAGGCTTGGCATGGGTGGGGAAACGTCCCTGGAAAGAAGAGCCTAAACCAAGCCAAGGCAAACGGGTAACAGCTGTAGGAAGTAGCGCCTCTCTGCTAGGCGCTGTGTACATCTCCAGCCTTGTCAACCAACAAGGTTGAGAACGGTAGCCCATTTCATCGTCGAGGACACTGAGGTGCCAAGAAGGAATTTGGTCCATTGAGCAAAAGAGAAAATCAGAGCTGAGTGTCTAGGGCTGCCTCAGGACTTTCATGGGCCTTGGGTACTTCTGGCTTCATGGAAGAATATTAAAAATTGTATTTTACTACTGCATTGATATAAAGATGAATATAATCCAGGCTAGATTATATTCTTTAGTTTCTTCTTACTTTAAAAGGAATTAAAACATTTTCGTGGGCCACTGAGAGCATCGTGGCCTTAGGCACCTGCCCCCCACCCCGTGACGGTCCCCCAGAAGGGCCTTGAATCAACTCTAGGTTCTGCGGCAGCCTCCACACACTCCAGAAGCTCACACACAGCTCCAAAGGCCCAGGAGGCAGCCCCAGTGGGGGAGAGATGCAGTGAAGGAAGCTTCAGCTGGTAGGTCTCTGAAGTTGAGCTGGGAGGGCAGCTGGACAAATAAATCGGCAGCCTCAGAACGGATGTCTATGCTGATGCAGGGACAAGAGATTGCTTGTCTTTTTTCCTGGAACTGGAGCTTAAATTTGCCGGGGTGATAAATGGCTTGGCCTCCGCGATTACGGCTGCCTCTATAACTCACAATGCCAAAGAGGCCCCGGAAGCATCAGTCTCATGTTTGCTGTTTTTTCTAAGGCAGATAAGAGCCGTGCTTAGAAGCTTGCAGGAAAAAAAAAATGGACCTACCATCCTGCCCTACCCTGGGAAAAGCCCAGCGGTGCTGCCCCACTGTCTGGACCCTGTGCCCTTACCAGAGTGGCCCACATTTCCTGCTGCTCCCACAGAGCTCGGACAAGCACAGCTCTGTTGAGGTGCTCCTTATCTCAAGGACCCTCAGTGGCTCCCCTTTGCCCACAAAAGGAAGGCCACATGCTTCAGTTTGGTATCCAGGGCTCTCCAGGATCGGGCCTCAGTTTATCTTTCTATGACACTTCCCCAGGGAACTTCTCTTCTTGCCTGAAACCCATCTGTACCTCCAGCCTTGTTGGCCCTGGCTGTTTCCCCTCCTGATATGACTTCCTCCTCCAGGAAGCCTTCCAAGCCTCCTTTCCCTGTCTCCCCACTGGACTGTATTTGGGGCTCCGTTGCAGCCCTTGGTGCAATCTTCTAACCATGTGTGCCTCTGTCTCCCCCATTAATGTGGGGACCCCTAGATAACAGTGTATGCCTTTCCTAGGGCTGCCACAATAAATCACCACACACTGGGCAGCTCAGAACAAGAGAAGTTATGGTCTCACGGTTCTGGAGGCTGGAAGTCTGAAATCAAGGTGTTGGCAGGGCCGTGCTCCCTCTGAATGTTCTAGAGAAAGATGCTGTCTTGCCTCCTGCTAGCTCTGATGAGCCCTGTGGCAGCACCGCCCCAGTCCTTCTCTCCATCTTCATGTGGCCGCCTCCTCCCCCTCTCCAGGACCCTTTTCCTCTTCTTATAAAGACACCAAACATACTGTACTGAAGGCCCACCCTGCTCTAGCACCACCTCCCCTTAGCTAATTCCATCTGCAATGAACCTGTTTCCAAATAAGGTCCCGTTCTGGGGCAGTGGGGTTAGGACTTCAACATCTTTTTGGGTTCAACCCATAACAGATGGGGACCTGGTTTTTTTCATCCTGTGTCTCATACAAGCTAAACCTGGTGCTTTGCACACACAGGAAATGCTCAGTAAATGTTTGTGAAGAGAACTGAGATTCTGAGTAGGAGCTGCCTTGGTCCAGTGAGGTAGTCTAGGGGCACCCAGCTCTATTCTCATTTGAGATGGGAGACCTTTGCTTGGAGGCAAACCCAGTCCTCCCATTTCTAATTAGGCAAAGCCGTGACCTTGACTCCCTTGCCCCTTTGGCCTGGGAGAGAGAAACTCAGGGCACCATAAATATTGATTCATTGTTTGCAGAGTAATTTAAATGTCAGTTATAAGCCCAGGGCAGGTAAAGATCTGTATCAACAATAAAACTGGATACAGGCCACCAAGCCCTGGGGAAGCAGCTTTGGGTTAAGACGGAAATGGAATGCTGAGGCCTTGGGGAGGGAGGGCACTGGAGGGGAAGATAATCGATGGCTCTGTGAGACTTGGCTGCCAGCGGAGCTTGGGCTGGGATATGCTTGCTCATTATCATGTCTGCTGTTTGTGGACAGGGGCATTCATCCATCCGCCCACCCACCCATCCACCGTGGAATTTTATTCCTCAGCTATTCAGAAAGAGGCTGGAAGAGATAGAGTCAGATGTACACGCTCACCCAGAGACACATACACACAGAATTAGGACAGATATTCAAAGACACAGAGACAGAGATGGACACACAGAGACCAAAGAGCAGAAGGCACAGAGAGACAGAGAAAGAGAGTGAGATGATTGGGGAAACAGATCCACCCACAGCAGAAGGGCACTGGCATAGACCAGAAAGGCATGGGCTTGAGGGTGCGGTAGGGGAAATGGGCTTTGCCCTGGTCTGAAACAGGGGACCTTGGTCCAAACTCCAGTGTAGCCCAGTGTCTAAAAGCCACAGTTTAGGAATGAAATTCCAGCGATCTGACTGAGTGCAAGTCCCAGCCTTCCCACATTCTAGATACTGATATTGAACTACTTACTTAAACCGTCTCTGAGCCTCAGTTTCCTCATCTATAAAATGGGAATACTCATATAATACATGAGGACATTTACCTCCTAGGTTTTGGGGAGGATTCAATGGGGTAATAAATATTGAATGCTTAGCACATGAAAAACACTCTATAAATGTTGGGTTTTATTCTAGGTCTGGGTCTTCCTGTAAACTACGATGGGACCATCAGCAAATCAGCTCCTCTCTCTGTGCCTTGGTTTCTCCATCTGTGAAGTGAAGTTGGATAGCTTTGAGAATTGCCAAGGCCCTACCTTCTCCCCACCCCTACTGATCTGTGGCTCTTTGTGGCTGCGCTTAGTGAATGGTTTCTCTCCATGGGCACCTTCGTGCCCCCTCCACCTCTGATTTCATTTAGCCACAGTCAGACCCTGCGAATGACTTGCTTCCGAGACAGGAGGCAGCCTGCTTGACAGCTCTCAACGAGGGATCCATGGGAGATTGTCTGATTTTGAAATGGGATGACTGTTCAGGGGTGTTGAACCCCATCTGCCATCGTTCTGGGTCAGGGCTGATATTTAGGAGCCGCTGCCTCCCCTTGTCACCTTGCCGGGGCTGGAGTAGGCCAGGGGTGGTGGAGCGCGAGCCGCTTTGTCCACTCTTGGCATCAGGCTCCTCGGCGACCTGTGTCAGCCACTCAGTTCCCTACAGTCCGCAGGAGGCCCCGCATCATCCGCGAGCGCCGCCCTCACCCAGGCAGTGCTCCCCCAACCCCTCTTCCCCAGGCTTCCTGACAAACATCCACTGACCTTTGAGGCTCAGTCTGGAAACCTCCCTGCCTAGAGCTCACTTCCTCTCCACTTTTGAGCAGTTCTTTTGAGCAGAGAGCTGTTTAGCCTGCTGGTGCTGGTACACTCTAAGGGGGATGACAGTCGTCCCTTACTGTTGCATGAGATGTGTCCAGAGGTGATGCAGTTGGAAAGAAGATTGTAAACTCTCTGTTGTTAAAAAGTAGGAGAGTGGAAGAAAACACCCTCAGAATTATCATTGCCTCGTCTGTGACGCTTTCTCTGTTCTGCCATTGTGCCACCTACCCAGCCCTCACCCTTCTAGAGCACTTTCACTTTACATAGCCCTGTCAGTCAGGACGTTTGTGTACCCCACTAGGCAGTGAGCTAGGAAGGTGGGGGCTCTGCCCTGCTCTGTTGTTTCTGTAGGTGACTGATAAATGTATACTTAATGAATATATATTATATTCTGTAATTTTTAATTCATGTGACCCCCAATTGAATTTGAAGATTTAATTTACATTTTTATCAAAGTAATACGTATATGCACTACTGAAAAAAATTAGCAGGCAATATAAGGCTTCTAGAAGAAGGAAGCATTTTCTTATCCCCCTCCTTCCCAATCCCCAGTTCTGCTTCCTTGATGCATTCATCTTAATTCTTTCTCTGTATTTTTCACCTCCATGTTTAAAAATAATGTGATTATACCTCTATTTCCTGACTTTTTCCATTTTAAATATTACCCAATGGCTTTGTATTAGATTTAGCTTTCTTTCACAAACACATACATTCTCCTCCTCCCAACCTCCCAATATATTTCTATCACAATTTTTGGTAATATCAGTATTCAGTGTTTATGTTATTATAGGAATTTGCTTATTATTTACAGCTGCAATACACATAGTACATTGTTTACATTAACTATGCTAGCATTACATTTCCTTTATTTTACAACTTTAATTTTCCCTAAAGTTAATAATTGCTTTTGATTTGTTGTTTGGTTAGTTATCTATATTCCTATCATTAATTTGTTTCCAACTTCTCCCAAACAGCTGTAAAACTACTCTAAACATGGTCAAACATATGAGCTAGTAGGTCAATTTTCTGTTTTCCATGGAGATGTCACTTCTGGAGCTCTTTCTCGTCTGCTCCGTCCCGGACTGGGTGCTCTCCAAGTCGCTGCCCGGCTACCTTCCTGGCTCTCCCTCTGGCATCACCTGGTGATTTTTATTTGTTTAGGTTTGGAGACTTTCCTGTGTTGGATCACCAGTTTCTTGGACATCATGCTTTCCTCTCTCTTGGTTTACTCCTTCACTGTGGCTGAGCACAATTTCCAACTGACTTAGTCGTTTCAGCCTTCTGAGCACCCTTTCCTTGGGACAGCCTGGTGGCTCTGATTCCTGAGTCTTTCTGGGGTTCCAGTGTGTGAATTGGCTTGCTTCTTCTGGCTTACCCTTTATGGGTACCTGTAGAGAGAAAAAGTTGAAACCCAAGTCATTCAAGTCATTCATAACTTGTCCATTGGTTTGTTCCAAATTTTCTAAGATGGAAACTAACAAAGTCACCAAATCAGTTATCTATGGCCACAATAATGCTGTCTAACAAACAATCCGGAAGCCTCAGTGGCACCCAATAACAGTTTATTGCTCACACCATGGGGTCAGCAGCTGGTAGGTAGGCCAGGTGACTCTGCTGAGCTTGGCTGGGTTCTCTCACCTGTCTGGGGCTGGCTGACTAGCATGGCCTCATCTGGGACAGCTAGGGTAACTGGGCTGCACTCTCTGTGGTTCTCATCCTCCAGCTGGCCAGCTTGGGCATGTTCATATGCCAACAGCAGAGGTGCAAGGCCTCCTGAGGTTGAGGCTCCAAATGGCACATGTCACTTCTGCCTGTCACATCCATGGCTTGACCCCAACAGTGAAGTGGGGATGATAAGAAAAACCCCCTCCTAGGGATACTCAGGTTAGATGAATTGGTGCACGTTGTAACTTGGTAAATCCCAAATTATTTTGTTCCTATAACTGTCAGCTGACCTGTCTCCCTGGCCTCTCCCTGGGTGCTCGCTAGCCGGGCTGGCTTGGATCAGTTCCTTTGGTATTTGTTCCTTGGGTCTGGCTCTGGCCGCTCCTCGGGGCTGAGCTGCCTGCTCATTCCCGGCGCCCTCACCAGTGTTCCTACCCCGGGCAGGCTTGGACTGGTTTGGTCTCTGTGGTCAGGCAGGGTCTGACCGCCTGTTCCACAGTCTGTCCCTGGCTCAGTCCCCAGGGTTGGCCCTTTGAAAGTTTCCTGGCCCTGAAGTCTTCTGTGCACTCAGGGAAGACACGAGAGTTGTACTTGTCTCGTGCAAGTACATTCGTTAAGAAAGCTATGGATGTGGGAAGGGTCATTGTCCTTTGAAAACAGAGAAGAAGTTAAGTGGCATCTCAGCAGCTGCATCCAGGCCAGATCCGGGGGAGGAAATACCATTATAGAAACCGCCGAATCCCGCGGTTCTAAGAGTCATGGTTCTGGCCTTAGTGAGACCTCAGGCAGGCAGCCCTTCCTTTCGGGGCCTCTGTTCTTCTCTGATGAAATGAGAGTTGGAGCCAGACCATTGTTTTGTAACTCAACTGCAGACTCCTTAGATGCCTGTGATCTTTACTGCGGATGCAAGGAGGAGGGTTCAGGCTGGGGTGGGGGCAGGGAGCGGAGCAGCCAGGAGCAGCCACTTTGGGGCCTGGGATGCGAGGGAGGCTCGGCCTGGCAGAGGGGCCTCCTCCAGGCGGATCTGCCTCTAAGTCCTGTGACCTGTCTTGCAATCCAAATAGTGCTTCCTTGTATTGCTATCTGTAACACTAATAATAGCTCTGCTATGCTGATCACTTAAAAGGTGCCAGGTAGTATGCTAAACACAGTGTACGTGTTGCCTCATTTTATTTTCCTGGCTTCCCTGTGAAGGAGCAATTAGTACTCCCATTTTACAGCTGAGTAAATAGGTTAGGTAACTTGCCCAGGGTCATGGCTTGACCTGTATTCCTAGCAGAGCTGGGATTCAAGCTCAGGACTTGTCTGGGTCTAAGTCTTTAATCCTAGTGGGGTTTCGATGAGTCAGGCTCTGCTCTAGGTGGCCTGGAACACAGAGATAAGGGGAACCCTCCTCACTGCCTGGAGTGTGCAGAGTAGGAGGACGGAGGAACCAGGCATGGAGGCTGTTATTCAAGGCCTGTTCTAAATGCCGTAGCAAAGAGTTCCAAAGAAGGCTAGGGGACAACCCAAAGAGGCTTCCTGGAGGAGATGGCATTTCAACTGGCTCCAGAAGGAGAAGGATTTCAATAGGTGGAGAAGGAATTCTAGCAAAGGGTATGGATTTTCTGGAATGTCGGGTGGAAAGGTTGCAGAGGGTGGGCATGGTTGGGCCACATATAGTTTGCGGCATATTTTGGCTGGAACATGGTGTGAAGAGGAGACTGGTGGGAGACAGACTACAGAGCTAGATTGAGGCCATATGCATGACAGCCTCAAATGCCAGGATGGGAGCTGGGAATGAGGCAATAGAAAGAAGACAAGGGATTCAAGATCAAATTTTACACTTTATTCCATGCTGCAGAAAAAGTGTGGAAAACAGACAGATATTGACAATACCAAGCCAGAGGTAATTCAAATAGGGCTGAGAGAAACTTAAGGGAAATCCTAAAAATATTGTGAAGTGTCTTTGCTGTTGTTCTTTTGTTTGTGTGTGTATGTGCTTTGTTTTGCTTTGTTTTGTTTTGTGAAGCAGAATGTTCTTAACCCAGAGATTTGAGCAGTGTCCACAGGCTGGGTTGGGATGAGAAATGACCAATTCCTTTCTAACGTCTTCACATTTCCTACTTGCAAAATCATAGCAAACAATACAGAGAAAACATTTGGTCTCTCAGCCTGCACAGGGTGGCTGAAATGTTTATTCCTGAGTGAAGAGTAGGGTGCCGCCACGGTTTCTGAGTGAAATGACTGGCTCTTGGTTTCCATTGGCCACAGGCTCCCTTTATCTTCTGCCCTTTACATCGTGGCTCTGCCTGGAATCCTCTGGAAACGTCCCAGTTCCCGATGCCCCTGTGGCCACAGCTCGAGCTTCAGGATTGCAACCAGGTGGCCCACTCCAGGGGCAGAGGGAAGAAGTCAGCTGCTGACCTGGGTGGAGCCTTGGGTTCCAGTCCCGCCTCCATCACACTGTTCCTGACTGATCTTGGGCAAGTCCCTGGCAGTGTCTTCACTCCTTGAGGAGTTTGCACTAGATCTGCACTTCTCAGTCCTCATTCATTCTCCGTCGTCAGCATTGCCACACCCAAGCCTCCCACACTGCTTTCAGAGAACATTTTCTTTAAATCAATTCACTTTAAAAATGCCAATTTATGTCTATTCATTCTTTCTGTAAATGATGCATTTGCTGTAAATGGATATTAATGTTAAAATAGTCAATGTTCATTCTCAGGCCACCTAAAATCAGTGCCTCCGGCTGCTGATTGCGTGAGTGTGTCCACTTGGGAATCCCTTGAACTGATGCTTTCTAACGTATCTGCTTCTCAGATAAGAACATGCAGTGGAGGCAACTGGGGACCTTGTTAAAATGCAGATTCTAATTCCAAGGGTCTGGGGTGGGGCCTGTGATTCTGCGCTTCTAATAAGCTCCCAGGAAGTGGTGCTGCCTTGGTCTGTAGAATGCACTTTGATTAACAAGGGTCCTGGGGGTTTGTTCAGCTCTTGGTTTCTGGGGGTATTGGCAAGAACGTCAGTGGAAACACAGCAGCAAATCCTCTTGAAAACATTTTAAGTGAAATGCACAGATTCATACTCCAGTTTGAAAACAAAGGCTTAATATCAGAACACTTAGTTTGTTTCCTTCTTTTCTCCCAAATATACATTTACTTTATTTTCACTTTATGCATTCCTTTCTTGTCTCTGCTCACAGCCTCAGTAATTGAACAACTATGACTCTCTGCACAACACTCCCAACTTCCTTAATGCAAGACTTAACCTTAGAGAACCGTGGTCGTCAATCACGCTGGCTCTGCTCGTAGCCTGGAGTAGGCTCTCGCTGAAAGACAGAGCCCCAGGGGTCTGGCAAGCTGGAGGGCTCTGGGCTTTCCCTTCTCAGACCTTGCACAACTCTCAGTCAGAGCAACACACCACCCGCTGACTCCCGTGACTCCACGTGCTCATGCCGTGTCTTTTCAGGAGGTTGGAAGCTCTAGTGGATGGTGGAGGGTGATGAAGGGGAGGGAGGCTTTTACTCAGAGACCCATAGGTGCTGAGGACACAGTTGACTGTTGTCTGAGCCCAGCAGGTAGAGAAGTCAGCTTCATGGGGGGTGGGAAGGGCATTCTTCATGGTGGCTAGGCTGGATCACTGGTGCCCATGTTGCTGGGAAGAAAATCTGACTTCAGTTGGGTACAAAGGCACACTCCCCTGGTCAGTTGCAGAGCCCAGATGTCCTCTTACTCAATTCAGCGTCATCCAGCAATTCCTGGCTTCCCTGATACAATGCAAATCTGTATTATGCATCTACTGTGTCTCAGGTGTTCTTAGGGAGAAGAGAAAAGCCGGAAGATCAGGGAGGTGTGCCAGTGGCATGTGACAGCCATGTGCTGAGCAGAGGTCAGAGCTAGGACCCCAGTGCCACATGTTCCCTGAGTCCCATGAAAGACCTGGAGAGTGGCTTCCCTCTGAGACTGCAACCTTCTCCTCCAGGGCTCCTACCTCCCTCTCTTATTTAGAAAGTCTGTCCTGCATAGATTGCATCCATCCTAAAAGGAAAGGGGGGGGGGTTTCCATTTATTCCTGAGACTGGGAACAGAGACAACACAAGTTCACATATATTTGAAACTCCAATATTTAGGAGAACAGAAGAAATGCTCACCTACACTATGTCATTCTCTAATCTGCTTATCTATTGGTTGCAGAATGAAGTCCAAAGGACACAAGAGTTATAAGGGTCTGATTCAGGATTTGAATCCATCCTGACTAGTTCCAGACCCCAAGTTTGTTCTCTTCCTCCATGGGCAAGGCTCCTTCTACATCTGTGAGGGCACTTAAATGTATAGCTGCCTTCTGTGCCTTTGTGTTTGGCCAATAAAGCAGCTTAATGTCAAAAGAGAAGGTCTCCTGTTAGGCTGGAGCCATGGGGCAGTGGGAGTTTGCATCCTTCTTAAGGGAGGCAAGGAAAGTGGAAAGAGGAGACCCAGGAAGGCCAGCAGGCCCCATAACCACAAGGCCACCTTGCCTACAAGGCTGGCAAGGCCCTGGCCAGGCTTCATGAGGCTGTGGCACCAGGATGATGGCTTCACACATTGAGTTCCTAGACTATGTCAAGTGCTTGGCACGCATTTTGCCACTTTGGTAAGGTGGAAGTTTTGCGAATGCCAGTTGTTTGAGTGAATAACTGAACATAGATCTGTTTGGGATTCTAGTTGCTGTTTTTTCCACCAGGACCTCATCTGAGGAGTAGAACCACCTGGTGAGGTGGATGCCATCTGTCCTATTTTATGGATGCTGAGAATGAGACTCAGAGAAGTGACTGCTCAGCAGGCCAGAGGCTGAGTCAGGAGCAACTGTCGGTCTCCATTTTCTGACCAGTGCAGTTTCTCTTGTATATTACATCAGTGACTCTTTGGGTTTATGTGGCTTATATGCTTTCTGAAGGACTTTCCCTTATAATTGAAACTGGCCTGGTGTGCATGGGGAGGCCTGGGTTTCAATCTGACTCTGCCAAAGGATGGCTATGTGACATTGACAAGCCATCTTCTTTTTTGGGCTTTGGCAATCCTCAAAGTTTCTTATAGCACTAGAATTGTGTTCTTTCCTTACATTACAATATAATTCATATTTGTTGTGAACATTTTAAACAATATAGAAGCATAGAAAATAGAACCAACTGACCAAACAAAACTAAGTCATTATCTCCTCACCATTGTTAGAAATAGCAATTGTTAACAATTTGTTTCCTTCCAAATTATTTTATTTCTCTCTCTATCTCTCTAAACATAAATAAGTATATGAAAGTTTATCACCTTACAGTTTATTTTTCCACTTAAAATATATTTTAGTGATTTTTTATGTGCCATCCTATATACATCTACTTGATCCATTTTAAAAATATGTCTTGGATATACTTACTTACCAGTAGATCACATCCATCTTTTTTAAATGATAAATAGTGTTTTGTAGCATGGATGAAGCATAATTCATTTGGACATTTACATTATTTCCAATTTTTTGCTATTATAAACAATGCTGAAATGAACTCTTTGTACATATATTCTTACTTGCCTATGGGTACATTTCTTTAACATGAATCACTAGAAGTAGAACTGCCAGATCAAAGAACTCACATATTTAAAATTTTGAAAGATACTGTCAAAATCACACTCTCCAAAGAGGCCAATTGACCTTCCTCTCCCAAGGGCTGGGAAGCTGCTCAAGGATGTTTTCATTCCCCTCAGCGGAGCCTGGGTTAGCAGGTGCAGTCATTTTGATGTTCATGTTACAGATGATACAGCAGAAGCTCAAAGAGGACAAGTGAGTGTCTCAAGGTCACGCAGGAGCTAGAGGCAGAGCTAGCATCAAAGCCCCTGCCCCTGCCCCTGAATCTAAATGCTCTGGAGTCCTGAGGTGATGGGGTGTGGTGGAAAGAGCTCTGGTTTTGAGGTCAGAACTCCCAAGTTCTGCAACTTGCCAGCTGAGTGACTTCAGTCAAGATATGTAATCTCCCCAACCTCAGTTTCTTTCCCTGTAAAATGGAGATAGAAATACTATCAAGGAGGAGCTTTCAGGAGGATTAAAGGAGAATTTAGGTAAGGGTCTGGCCCCTAGAAAGTGCTCTCTGAAATCGCTTCCCTTCTAGGGAGTCAGGGACCAGGAAATTCCAGTGTATCCCAGACCTCTTTTGCATCCACCTGAGAAGATAACTGATTATTTGTTACCTGGCCATTTGCAACTCAAAAATTGCTGAAAAGTGTTGAAAGTCATGCATTTTAGAAGTTTTCATTACAAGTGAAAAACAAGTTATTCTCTGATGCAGCAAGAACTGGAAGTTTGGCCCTGCATGGTGGGAGGGAAGGAATTTAGCCTGAGCTCAAAGAGATGTTTAATTTTTCCTGATACAAATATGGAAGTGGTTTTTGCAGAAGCCAATACTTCCAGTTTAAAGCAGCTCTAAGTGTGAAGTCATTTCTCTCTGGGTTCACCAGCGTGTCATCCCATTACTTGCAGCTTTATAGTGCTTCAGAGGTGCAGGATAATGGGAGAAGTGGCAGATTGTTTTTTTTTTTTTAACTTTAACCTCTCCTTTTTATTATCTTTTAGTTCAGTTTATGCAATAATTTGTATTTTTGAAAGAATTAGTTTACTGAATAAGACATTATTTATGGTTCATAAAGCAATTAAAGCAAAATAGGTTGCTGAAGGGGTAGCATTTAGTGAATTAAATAATACACACTTTCCAACAGATATATTTATACACAAAATGAACTAAAAAGACATTGCTTGTTTTAGGGTACTAAAGCAGATTTACATACAACAATCGATTAGTAGAAAAACACAAGAAAGTTTGTATGCAATCCCACTGAGGTTTCCTTGATCTTAAGAAAACTAGATTTTTTTTTAGAGTTTAAGGCTAAGTTTACAGGAGCAGGAACACCAAAACATTTTAAGTGAAAGTGATTTTAAGGGATAAAAGTATGTTTTCTATTCTTGGCATAAACTTTAATTTTTTCCAGTGGAACCAAGACCTCCTGAACCCCTTTCAGTGACATCCAAAACTTGAACTTCCTCTATTTCTGGATAAAAAATGCATTCACAAATCAGCTGTGCAATTCGATCACCCTTTTTCACTTCAAACTTTTCTGTGCCAAAATTAAATAACACAACACTAACATTTCCTCTATAGTCTTCATCTATGACACCAGATCCTACATCTATGAAGTGCTTTGCAGCCAAGCCAGAACATGGAGCTACTCTTCCATAACATCCGGAAGGAAGGGCTATCTGAATGTCTGTTTTCACCAGGGCTTTCCCCATGGGAGGTACTGTATAATCATAGGCACTGTACAGGTCATAACCTGCCGCCCGCGCC
>PVKY010009961.1:0-12954 GCA_004027775.1 Bradypus variegatus
ATTTTTGTGGAGGATGGAAGGCACAAGAAGAGGTTGGTTGCATTTGTAAGTCACAATTAACCTCAGAAATATATATTGTATCCTTATTTATTTTATTACTTCTGCCTGTTTCAAAAAAGGAAGTGGGCTATCCCTGTCCTTATTTCAATAGAGCATCTACTGCTTCTTCCAATCTACTTATCAATATAAATTCAGTCATATTTTTTATCCATTCATCAGACAATCTTGCCTCTTCCTACCCACTCTGCCAAGATGACTTTAACCTTACCCAAGGTTCCCACTCCATATAGCTCATAAATAATTTTTTTCCACAAATAAGACTTTTTATTTTGTTTGAATTTTAAATAGATTCTTGGACTGGTGGCTCATATCCATCAGCTCGTTCCATTTTAGCACCCATTTAACCTGTTCCTTTTCCAGAACTACTACCTTCACCATGAAGCTCCATGAGTTCTCCCAATTCAAACCTGGGCTTCTTCAATAATTTTTACTTTTCTAACAAACACATCATGGAGATGTGCCAGATAGATTGGCAAGTATTTTCTGTGTCTTTAAAATGCTGTCTGGAATCGATTTATTGACCACTTCTTTCAAGTCATTTGTCTGCACCTCTCGGGTCATGATTTCCATCATCTTCTTCCAGATTTGGCACACCTGTTGGTGCTGAGCGTAAGAGGTCTTCCAAATCTGACTGTTGCATTTTTTGGTAAAACCAACACAGAACAGACAAAGCAAATCACTGTTGGTAGTTTTGACACCGACATGAGCTTCAATCATAGTCTGCCATTTTTTCGCCATGTAACACATTTTGCCATGGGTAAGATCCATGCCATGGAAGCTGGTTAGGCAGTTTTGCCCTGCACATCCTCAGTAATTAGCTTGAGTTTTCTAAATGCAACTTCATCATTCTGCAGATCAGCAAGGCTCACTTCCAAACCGACCCTTAAGGCCATCAGAGTTGGCTCCTTGAGTCCTTATAACTAGTATTTTCTCAATATTTCTTATATTAAATATTACTGGTGCTTTCACATCAATCCAATCTTTTCTAGAAAATGGATCAACCACTTTTTTCTTTGCTCTCTTTTTGCCACCTTTTATAAGGTGCTTGTTCTTTCCAACCGCCACGGTGCAGCTCAGAGAGCCAAAAGGGCTAGTTCAAAAACAATTTTAATCTCCTCAAATAGACATGGTCCTGAGAGTTAAGGATGATAGATGAGGCCCTAGATTAATTGAGTGACAGTGACTCAAAGAGCCTTCAACCATGGGGAGGAGGAGAGTAGTGATTCAATAAACAATCACAGTTAATCCATACAGATTTATTTTGGAGACAATCAAAGGATAAATGCAAAATGAGATGTGATCTTAATAAATGCAAAACATAATAAAATAAACATGATGCCAGACTGGCTCTGAAATTTCTACACAGAAAGAACTTTCAGGGGTAGCAATCTGATGGAGAATTTGAATAGCAAGCATCCAATTTTTACTCAGATTGCATGTTTACTTAAGGTGGCTTTGGGGAAGCTTATGTAGATTATAGGGTGGGAGATATTAGAGCCTTTCCAAGCCATTCCTTGAATTGCATTTGCCAAAACATGGTATGATGCTTTTCTTCAAAGTCAAAGATTTATGTTCAAACACTACAAGAGAGGTACAATCCCATTTAAATAAAAATAGCAAAAATACATGTAGACTTTCATCAAAATCAGATTGTCCCATAAAACTTTCCTAAAACCAACATTTAAGTGTCCATGAGATAGTTCTAAATGAGATCAGCACTCAAAATATCAAAGCTCTCCTCCCTAACACCTCCAATTTCTGAATAATGCTCATTCCTATAGCTTTTTTCTTTATTCTTCTCATTGTGTATACATTAAATAAGAGCAGAGCAAATCAAAACACTAATCTAACTCAGTGTGTACACCAATGTATTTGTTACACTGCATTTTATTGAACACACCATCAACCAACTCATAGTAAGAACACACAGTAAGCTACCAGTGACATACCAACAAATGTGAATTAACAAAAATTAACCTATATATTGGGCATCCTGCTTTCCTCTAACTAGAATCTATTATACATGCAATGAATCAACCACACTTCAAAAATTTGGATCTCTAAGTAAATAAGGTCCTTAACTGACCAGTTCAGAAGCCTCTTTTAAAAGTTTCATTTTGGGGGGCTTTATTGAGAGAAAAAAGCAACGTCATTCACAAGAAAAAGTTCTTAGAGTTATTGGTTAGCTCACAAACGAAATAAGGTGATTCCATGTTCAAGTTAACTGGGACAAAACAAGTCCTTCTGAGGTAGAAATAAATCTGCATCTGAATAGCATTTGACCAATCACCAGCTTCATGAGACTGTCGGAAAAATACACTGGCAGCACTTGACGCTGGCCTGCTTCTTAGATAACAACGAAACTAGCCTAAATGTACTCTCGTCTTGATTTCAAAAGCAAACTCAGCCCCTCCTGGCCAAGGATACTCTAAAATTATGAAATCAGATCACAAATATTAAATTGGATTTGTACTTCAAAAAAACAATATGTGCGAGCCCTACTGCTCACATCATAAATTATGGATCATATATTTTAGATCACAATCTGCTGGTAAGCATATCAAAGAACCTGAAAAGAACTCAAGAGTATTGTGGCTTTAGGCAATGCTCCTGACAAGCTTAACTCTGAAGCACTTATTAGGAACAAGAGGAAGGAAGCCAAGAAGCCAAACAGCATCTTTAGCACACTATCCCCCATATTACGAAGTGTTTCAAATTAAGACCATAAACTAAGGATAAGATGGAAGGCTAGCTCTGCAATTTTCAAAAATGTTAAAACTCAGACTGCATACAAGAAAATATGACACTGGTAAACTTTAAATGTGGGTCACAAACTTGACAAAAGATAACAACGGGAAAAAATATAAAGGTCATATCTCAACAAAATGCCACAACCATTTCTTTCAGAGGAGATCAGAATCTTTAAAATCATTAGTTAATTTAGATATTATCCCAGAAGTGTTTTGGAGAAAAGAAAGGAGATAAGATAAAAGCATTTTTAAATATGCAAAAAGAATTTGTGTATTATTTTGTTGCTGTACAAAATATTGTTATTACATTATTCTAACAGTAAACTCACTTTAAAACATAGATTTATTCCCCATATGTGCCACTCAAACACAATAAATGACTTAGGTGTTTAACAAATATTAAAGAAATATTTTAGGCCATTAAGAAGGAGAACAAATGCAGAAAGGCAAGCAGAGACCCACCTACAAGATAAGACTTCTTCTGTTGGCTTAGTCTATTTGCTAATACAGCCAGAGTTGACAGTTTCCAAGCACTAAACTTGTCATTAGAGTTTTAGCTCTCTGTAGAATGAAAGCCTAAAAGGTTTTCTTAATTCACCATTAGTCATCATTCACCTCTAAGAGCTGCACACACTGAGAGGACATTTAGGACCTAAATCCTTTTAACAAACATCAGTTAAAGAAAACTCAACTGGCTGGCCATACTAATGAAGCTCAAATAAAATCTGAAACAAAATAAAAAAATATTCCATCAAGTTCCTTCCACATAGAGCACTTTACCCCACACAATATCAAAATATAGAACATTTTTAAGCATTTATACACAAAGTAAAAGAAGAGAAAAATATTACATGCATAGGTGGAACTTAATGGACAAAGGTACAGAAATGGTAACGCCTATGTTATTACTGAGGAGATCTATTTAGAGAATACAAGGAATAAGGAGAAAAAAGTTGGAAAGGTAGATCACCCTATTATGCAAGGACTTACCTATAAGACAGTTTGCATAAAACATTGGTATAAATGTTGGGAGAATTTTGATGAGGCCTAAAAATTTAAAACATTTATTCCTAAGCCTGAATTCAATTATATGGAAAAAAAAAAGTAGTTTTGTTAGTAGAGAAAAGAGCAATAAGAAGGCTAACATGCTGACCTTGGGTCTGCCTGTGAATTCACTTTTAAAAATGGTATACATATACTTCAACATATGAAAAAATTAGAATATAAACTGTAAGCTTTATATCAATGTTAAATTTATTGAACTTGACAACTAAAGTACATTTGAAGTCAATACTTAAGTGAGTATTTCTTTCTTAAGAAAAGTACATGGCAGAATTAAGTGTTCAAGGATCATGATGTATATAACTTACACTCAAGTGCTCAGAAAATGGATAACAGAACACAGATAGATGGAGAGATAGATAGATGGATTGACAGAGTGATAGATAGAAAGAATGATACAGCAAATGTGGCAAAATATTAAAATTGGTGATCTTGGTATTTGGGAGTACAGGGGTATGTTGGCACTCTGTCTGGAGTCTGCATTATTTTTTAAACTGTCCTGTAAGTTTGAAAGTATTTCAAAATTAAAAGTTTAAGTTTTTAAAAAAGATATACTTCCTTTTCTCCAGGAATATGAACATCTATCATTACCTTAATTAGAAGCTTCTTGTAAAAAGCCCTGAATTAGCATCTTTATTCCAAGGCAATCTGATGATCAGTTATTATATCCATTTTTTTAATCTGTCAAAGTGCTTATTGTGTACCAGATATTCTTCTATGCACAAGTATTACACAGATTATAGTAATACAAACCAAAAAACTATTTAATAAAACCCAAAATTTTACAGCTGGCAAATAATTTGTTTTCAATGTACAGAAAAAGAAAATGAAGAGTACATCAAGTTTCCATAAAAAGTAAGGGTTAATGCTTCATCAACAAAATTGGGATGAGAAGAATTATATAAAGGATAATACATAAGTAAACTTAATTAAAGGGTCAAACCAGCAAATTCTTGCCAGCACTGAGAGAATACAGAACACAGTAAGGAGCAACAGCATTGACATATATCCTCAAGAGAATATAAATCCACTATAATAATATCCAAGACACAAGACACAATCATTTCTTGCAGTTTTCCCTAAAAACAGAAAGAACAAAATAGCAGCTGTGAAATTACAGAGCACTAAAAAAAAACTCGGCATCTCTAAAAAAAAAAAAAACCCATCTCCGAATCAGCAACACATGCCAAAAAACGACAAATCTCCACAGACCAGTCAGTCATTTATGGCAGGTTACAGTTCGAGAAACAACGGGATGACAGTAGCTATCATGTGGTCAGAAACCAATCGTCAGCAAATTGTTTCACGTGAGATCACTTTCTCTCAAGGGAATGCCTGTTCCTGGGAAGAATGAACCTGTTTTGGCAAAATCTCACCAGGAATAGCCTGGTGATGAATCTCAGAGGACCGGCCTAGATCCAGACTCTCCACAGGTACAAGCACCACAGCAAGCATCAGGAAATATTTCCAAGTCGACAGATGAACCAACTGAAAAAGAGGTCACGAAGCCGAGAGAATAGATTTAACTCTTTGGTCACTCGGAACCGTGACGACTAAGGAGGAAAACATTTGATCTTTAGGGTTTGAGATTTTTTTTTTTTTTTAATGATGCAGATGTTTATGGCGGGAAGGCCTAAAACACCTTCAAGAGCTCCTCCACCCCTCAGATTCTGCCTGACTCCTACAGACTGCTCCGGCTACCTCGTCAGGAAGACATCGCTCGCCCGCTGCACCCAACACCTTAGCTATCTGAAATCTGCAATACTCCTCATTTCTTTTCCTTCCAACGCTCCTGCCCACAGTACAATGATTGACAGACCAGAGGGTACCGATTTTCCCTCGTTAAAAACATACCCCAAGCCTAACTTTTAAACGCTCCTCCAGCCCAACCCCGCTCCGTGGTGCCTCTTCCCCTTTCCTCAGCAGCTCCCGGTCCGCCTCCTTCTCCTCGAGCCGGCCGCGTCCTCACTCACACCCCTCAGTGCTCCGAAGTGCGGAGGCCGTAGAGCCCCCGCCCCCGACCCGGGGCCTGCGGGGGGCCGAAGACAAAGAGACTGCGACGACGCCTCCAGGACCGTGCCCGGGGGACAGCTCCGCGCCCTCCCACCCCCCCTTCCCGGCTCGCGTGCCGCGGCCGCTTCGCCTCACCGGTGGCTCCCGGGCCCGGACCCCCGCGCCCGCTGCAGCCGCCGCCAGACGAACAATAGCAGGAGGAGGTGCCGGCGTCCGTGGCTTGGGCCCACTCCGGCTCGCGGGCCCGCAGGCTGCCGGCTGAATGACTGACTGACCCACGGATGGAGCGAGAGAGCCAGAGAGCGAGCAGCTCAGGCGTGCGCCCTCCCGCTTCCCCTCCGCGAGTCGAGGCGGGCCCGGCCAGCAGCCAGCCCGCCCGCGCGCGCCCCTCCCCCTCCATTCGCCACAACATTGTAGTAAATTGCTATTGGATGGCGCCGGAAGAAGGAGGGGGCCGGACCCGCGGCCCGTCAGCCTATTGGCTGAGGCCAAGTTCTGGCTCCTCTCGTTCCCTCCCTCCCCTAGGTGGGTAAGGAGCAGGGAGGGGAAGGAAAAAGGGGAAAAAGCAAGGGGCTGGCTGCCTGTGCGCACGCGCAGGTGGAGCCCGGGTGCTCCCGGCCCTTGCAGTACCCACGTGGGGAATGAGGCAGCTCTTACCTTGGACTATGAGGCGCAGAGGAGAGCCAGGTTAGAGGCCGAGATTTAGACGCCGCAGAGGAAACGGATCTCACATAGAGGCTGAGATCTCACCTCACCCCAGCCTTAGTTAGATTCCTGACTGCCCACTAAGGCACCCAACGCACCTAGTGACTTTGATTAAGCCACTCAGTTTCTCTGGACTTCAGTTTCCCCATTTACCAGCTTGACTGTTTCTAGGCGCCATTCCAACCTTGATTTTCGATAGGACTACCTCTCCTGACAACTGTGTAAGACCTGAAATAGAAACTGAGAGTTGTGGTCATGCCAAGATTGTACCTCTTCTTGCACCTAAAGGTCTCCTAATTCTGCTTATGCCTTTGGCATCCTCAAAATCATAAACCAAATCTCTTGTACCTAGCTTCCCAGATCTGGTCTTCAGCTGACTTAGAGGTGCTCTGATAATTACCTGGTGTGCATTTATTTCCCTCCAGAAGTTTTAGGGGCCACCTGAACCTTCACACTCCCTGCCAGGCTGATCTCTGAACAGGTTGTGCTCCCCAGAACAGAAAGAAGGTTCTGTTTTGAGCATGATACCTATAAGGTAAGATAGGTTCTGATACTCCCATTTTAGAGATGAAGAAACTGAAGACCAGAGACTTGGACCTGCCAGAATAAGAAACCTCAAAATATGACGTCAGAACCTGCACTCCAAACCAAAGGCTTGCTAGATTGTCTTTTGGTATCTAATCACAGCTACCTCAAAGAACAGCTCAGCTTCTGAAAACAGACTACCTGATTTCAATTCTCAGCCTCCAACTCTTCCTAATTCTTTGGCCTTAGTCAAATTCTTAACCTCTCTGTGCTTCAGTTTAATGGTTCTTACCCCACAGAGTTATAGTTAAGAATTAAATGAATTAACTAACAAATGTAAAGGGCTTAGAACAGTGCCTAGCTCATCGTAAGTGCTACATAAGTGTTCATTATTACTACCATTTGGAGACCAAAATATGGACTGAGAGATCTGGGGCGAGCTGGTATAATAATAATATAGTTGCTAAGCATTGGATTATTGTCAGCACTGAGCCAAGCACATTACATGAATTATCTGTTTGAAACATCATTAAAACCCCTTAAGAACCATGTCTAAAATAACCCCCACCCAAACACCTTGCCCTGCTTTCATTTTGCTTCATAGCACTTACCCCTACCTGACTTTCTACTATATATTGATTTATTTGTTATTGGTCTCTCCACCCACTAAACTACAAGCTCCAGGAAGGTGGGGTCTTTGTCCTTCTTGTTCATCTCCCAGAACAGTGCACACTTGATAATTTGTTGAAAGAGTGAATGAATAACCCTCATTTTACATATAAGGAAACTGAGGTTTAGTAAGGTCAGATGACTTAGCCATGGTCATTCTGTGTATTAGGGATGAAGCACCTGTTCTTGAATACTCTGGTCCACTGCCTCAGGTCCTCAGTTTCAGCCATGCTTCTGACTCAGGGAGCTCCATCCCTACCACTTCTGCATTCTGTGTTCTAGAGGCTTCCTTCATCTATCAGACAGAGAACTGGTACTATGAAGGATGCTTACTGAAGTTCAGTCACCAGGAGGCTCACCACCACCATGCTGCCTAGCAAATTCAGATTCATGAAAACCAATAATCTCCTTGCCATAAAGTGTTAGCCAATGATGTGTGATATTTAAAGAGGCTTGGTTGGATGCATGGAATGTGTATAATTTAACAGTCATCACTCTGAAAATAAGTAGGGATCTCCAGTTAGCAGAAAATGGTTAGACACAAGTCTGGTGTGTAAACTACTCCTATATTCGGAGGGCTGTTCAACACCACATGAAAAAATGTTGACACAGGTTTAAGAATCTGAAAGGCCTGAATTCCAGTCTTGGCTTTTAATTTTTAGCCTGGAGATTAAAGGTCTTTGTAAACTGTAAAGAGCTATCCACACATGAGGGATTTGGGGTTATTAATTAGTTACATACTGTCACCTGTTAGGCTAAATGCCCAATTCCTGAGTACGGCTGGGCCCACCATATAGTGGGAGGTGGGAGGTTGAGAAACACCCAACCTGAAGGCAGAAGTTACTACCCTTACCCCCATGCTCTTCTACCCTATCATAAGGGGCTTCTGCAAACCACACATCCAGTCCCAGCACACCCTGCAGAGGGTGACTTTGGGTACCAAGGGTAAGGGTCCTGGACACCACGTCTGAGGCTAATTTCCTAGGCAGAAACTCAGCCTGTGCCCTGCTCCATGCTCACATCTGTCTGGTGACTGTGCCATGCTCCAGGACCTGGGATGGAGTCCCTAGGGGCCATCTCTATCCTTCCTGCCAGCTGAGCCCACCACTGCCTCCCCCCAACCCCACTCTTCCTGTTCCTTCCTAGGGAATACAGGCCCTGCTAGCTGCCTGTCAGCCCCTGGAGCGGTCAAGGACGCTAAGAAAATAAACAACAACAAAAAAAGCCAGTATGAAAAGATCCTAATTCTTCCCCATTGCAAACTGAGCTCCAGCAAAAGCAAACACCAGCTGCATAGAAGAGGATGAAATTAGGTGGTAAAATTAAGTGGTGACCAGTGGGGAGGGCCAGTGATGCTTGGGCGGGAGATAGGGCCTCCAGTGACCTGGAAGAGACGAGATTGGAAGAAAGCGGGGGTGGGGTGGGAGAACAGTTGGAGTCTGAACTATTCCCAAATCTAGGACGTGGGCGGATTAGGGGCACAGCTGGCCTAGAGCCCCAGTGCTAGGGCTCATGGAAACTGTCTGATGTACAGGGTGGCAAGAAACGAAGCGGGCTTTGAAAAACTGGACCCACCAGTAAAGTGTTCTGGACAGTCACTATTAAATAAAAACCAATTCAGGTACTGAAAGTACATGAAGAGTAGAACTTTCCATCCTGCCCATGGTCATAAAATTGCAGTCACTTTAGACCTTTCAAAAACAAATGATAAACAAGCTAAAGGATGGGAAAATTACTGTTCGTACAGGAGCGTGATTTCCTAGGGGATTACTTTATTAGTAGTACTTCAAAATTGTTCACAAAAATTTAGAAAATATAGTTAAGAAAGAAGAAAAAAACTTTTAATCTCCATAAACCCACCAATCAGAAATATTTTGGTGGGAGACTTTCCCTTCTAGTGTATTTCCTATACATTTACTTTTTTGTGTACATATATTAAAGCATATGAAACTGGTGTCTTTACAGGTTAAAAATGGTCAAGTGTCAGCAATTTCATATGGTTAGAACTGATGCTTTTTAAAAATTTGGAACATATTGTTTTGGAATTGACTTTTTCACTTCAATATATTGTAAACATCTATGTCATCATTTTCAACAGAGCTATTGAGAAGACATACAATTATTTACTTAACCCTATTATTGGTCATTTAGGTTGTTTTATATTTTGTCTTCTTATAAGTGATACATGACAAACATCCTTTTCTCAGAATCATACCCATAATTATTTTTTTAGGTTATATTTATTGTGGCATATTTTTTTTTAATTATAGTGCACTAGTCTGCCTTTCCCAGCCAAATTTCTAGCAAAAGAAATCAGCAGTTGCAGTACTTTTGTACAATACTTTGTCTTTCGTTTTGAAAACAAAGCATGTTTTGACCTCTTTGACAGAATGCACTTTGCTTGCAAAAATTGGGTTAAAATCTGTCTGAAAGGGTT
Source organism: Bradypus variegatus (assembly GCA_004027775.1). Lineage (NCBI taxonomy): Eukaryota > Metazoa > Chordata > Mammalia > Pilosa > Bradypodidae > Bradypus > Bradypus variegatus. The sequence continues at coordinate 10,222 of PVKY010009961.1, forward strand.
TTCTGTGCACAGTAAAAGCAAAAACTAAGTGTTATTAAAATATATTTATTTTAAAGCAAATACACTGGAGTTGTATGGAGTGATGTCCTTTCGGCTGCAGAGGCACGTCAAAGAACAAGGGGCAGAAAGAAGATAGTAAAAGAGGACCTAGTAGGACAGTTTCTAACACATTTCTTTAGACCCCTGGATTCTCAAAATGTTAGAACTGGAGAGGTTCTTAAGAAATCATCAAGCCCAAGCCACTAACATTTAAACAGATGGGGAAATGGGTTCAGAGACTGGAGGGACTCACCTAAGGCCACACAGCACAGTGGTGGCAGTGTCCAAACTTGAACCCAAGTCTCCCAACCCCTATACAGGGGTCCACTGCTTTCTTCCAAGACCAGATACATTTGTTCTCCAAAGCTGGAGGTCAAGCTAAAATACTACAGTTATAAAATCTAGCGGGCTGGAAGGGACTTGAAAGATAATTTATTATTAAAATTAATAACAAATACATTTTGGGGGGTATTTAGCATGTGCTGGGCACATACCAAGTGTTTTACATGTATTATTGCATTTAGCCTCAATTACAGTTGAAGAAACTACAGCCTAGAAATGTTCGGTGATTTGCCCGAAGTCCATTTAAACCAGGTCTGTCTGATGTGACTGTCTTCCACTACACACTGCCTCCATGGCACTCTCAGGAAAACAATTTGGAAATTATATGAATGGGCAACACCAACATCTGACTGTCGCAAGACCCCAGGGAAAGGCTGTTGTGGCTGCTTGTGATTGTAGCCCTGGGACATTCAAGAAGGGACCCAAGCATCTGGCCTCCTGTGACCCTCCCCAACCCCCCTCTCTCACCAGCTGGTGCAAGCCTAATGACCCTGATCCAGCAAAGCCTCCAGCTCATTCAAGCTTAACCCACTGATTCTCTCTCCAGGTGGGACTCTCTAGGCCTAGACGGTCTAGAAACATTGGGAGAAGATCAATGTCCCCAGCTAGCAAAACCCCTTCTAAAGCTGGTAGTTAAAGTCAGCCTAGCCTAACCCTTACCTGGCAGAGGGAGATGGCATAGGGAGGGGAGCAGAGGCAATTGGACACACAGAAGTGGCCAGGTTTGACTTGGCCTAAGACCTTGCAAAGCTGCTGGTAGCAGGACAGTTCCTGACCTGCTTGTCTGGCATTCAGGTAGCCTCAATTTCCAAGCCTTCCAGTGACTGGGAGTGTTTCAGTGGGGCAGAGATAAATGACTGCAAGTAAGTTCAGCCTTGGCTTTGCCATAAATTCACTGTGTGGCTCTGGGAGAGTCACTTACCCTCTCTGGGCTCCCATTTCCTCACTGGAGTAGGCAGGCCTACCCAGGTGGTCTCACAATGTCTCCCGGATGATGTGAAGGTGCAAAAGGATGCTGCAGGTTAGAAAGCCCCATACCTGCGTCAAGTATGGTTTTTATTTTAAATCTCCTTTCCACCAAGCAGAAAGAATCCTCAACCCCAAGGCAAAAAAGCCTTCTTAGGATTGAGGACACACTGACCTCACCTTTCTTCATCCAACAAACATTTATTGAGTACCTCTTTTGTGCAGGGACTGGGAATCCTGGCATGAATGCAATGAGTCCAGTGGCAATGATCATAAAATCATCATCATCATCATCCTATATATAAGAGATGGAAGTGGGGGGGGAAATGTGGGCTTTTGAGGCAGACAGATCTAGACTCAGATCAAAGCTCCATGATTGAGATGCTATATGAGTTCACACAAGTCACTTTCTTTTCCTCAGTTTCCTTATCTGTCAAATGGGGATAATCCATGCCATCCACTGTACCAAGTACTTCATATGCAATACGTCACAGAACCCTCACAACAGCATCTTGAAGAAGGTATGGCTATAATTCCCATTTTACATTTGAGGAAGTAGAGTTTCAAATAGACCCTAAAGTAGAGAAGTGGAAACAATTCATCCGCGATCACCCAGTTAGTAAGTGGCAGAGCCAGGATTCAAACCTACATCTGCCTGGTTCTGTTGCTGCTACTCTTTTTACAGGTTATAGATTGACTGAATTTCTGTGATTGTCGTTATAGTAACACCAGCAAAGCTGTAAAGAGCACTCATTATATGCGTGTGTAATTTACCTGCATTCTCTTATTTCATTCTCACAACAACTTTGTGGTGTGGATATTATTTTAAACACAGTTTACAGCTTTGGGAACTGAAGTCAGAGAGGTTAAGTAATTTGCCCAATGTCACACACACGAAGAAGGGATATATTTGGGAGAGTAGGTGTGTCTGACTCCAGAAGCCAAGCTCTTCCCCACTACATCACCCTGCCTCTGCTTACCAGTGAGGCAAAGCAAACATCTTTATCTCTGTTTGACAGATGAGAAAGCTGAGGCTCAGCAAGAGGTGGAGAGGTGCTTAGCAGCAGCACATCAGCAGCTGAGCGGGGACTTGAACCAGACTCCTAAATTTTGGACTATTTCCTCCACCTCGAATGCCTGAATCTTGAACATCAGAAAATGCCCCTGCCCTGCCCACTGGACATTGGAAACCCTAGACCTAGGTCCTCCAGGGGTGTGGGGATCCCCTTTACACTAGCCGAGGAATGGAAAGCCGAGAATGTAGGAGAGAAATTTTGCAGGACACAGTCTGAAAAAGGCAGCAGTTGTGCTGTGGACCCAAGTGCCCCTAGCTCTGGGCACTTCCATCTTGGTCTCCCTAAGCCTTGGCCCAGAGCAGGGATGGGG
>PVKY010009962.1:0-12953 GCA_004027775.1 Bradypus variegatus
GTATGGGATGGGGGGATGGTTTGGGTGTTCTTTTTTCATTTTTATTTTTTATTCTTGTTCTGATTCTTTCTGACGTAGGGAAAATGTTCAGAAATAGATTGTGGTGATGAACGCATAACTACATGATCATACTGTGAACGGCTGACTGTATACCATGGATGATTGTATGTTATGTGATTGTGTTCGAATAAAACTGAATTAAAAATAAATAAATAAATAAATAAAAATGGGGTGTCAACATTATGGAATAGGGGAACACATCTGGTCGATGTTCTTGAAGAAGCTATTGCCTCTGGGTTTTGGGTCTTAGCTGGCATGGGAGGTCTCCAGAGGATTTAAATTTCTGTAGAATAAACTTAGTGAGTGAAATTTTATAGAGTCTCAGATAGGGATCCAGGTATTCTTTAGGGTTTGGGGGACTACTGTTGACTTGGGCTTGTCATACTGTGGTCATCTGGTTAATCTAGCTGAAACTTGCATAGGAGTAACCTCCAAGACAGCCTCTTTACTCTATTTGAGTTGTCTTAGCCACTGAAAGCTTATTTTGTTGCCTTTCTTTTCCCCCTTTTGGTCAAAAAGGCATTCTCAACCCCTCAATGCCAGGGTTAGGCTCATTCCCAGAATCTGTGTCCCACCTCACCAGGGAGACTCTTCATCTTATCCCACATAAGGGGGAATGTGATGAATTTACTTGCAGATTTAGGCTTAGAGAAAGAAAGTCCATATTTGAACAACAAAAGAGTTTCTCTGGAGGTGACTACTAGGCGTAGATATAGGTGGGTTTAGCCTCCCCTTTCCAACCATAAGTGTCACCAGAGCAAGCCTCAAGACTGAGGGCTTGACTTATAAAGAAGGGGGTTCCTAAGTTCATATAGCATATATTATGTCCAAGATCATCCATATCTCACATTCTCATTACTTAGTGGTATAATCCTCATCACTCTCCATTTTAAACAGTTCTTATGACTGAACACACCTTGTAGCTCTTTACAGCCCTCAATTTTTTGTCCCTAGTATTTGTATGGTACTAGTATGGTATTCTTATTAATTATGGTCCCTAGTATGCAATAGGTAGATTTTTCCCATATACCTTTCTGTTGTCAACTCTCTGTACTGATGTCAAAACTTAGAAGTATATCATGCAAGCACCTATCTATATTTGTAGTTCTGATCTGTGGGATACACGCCTTTAAACAACCCCTTTCAATCCTGTTAGCCTTCAATACAGCTCTGATACTTATAATCCCATTAATAATCATAACCCCTGTCCTCTCCCTTATCTTTGATTTTATTAACATATCTGAACATATTAGATTATCATTTCCCCTCACTAGTTTCTGTTTATCACTAGGTCTCTGATATTCTACATTATAAGACATTGATTTTACGTTGCTCAGGGAGTTCATAGAAGTGATAACATACAATAGCTCTCCTTTTTTGTCTGACTTATTTAATTCAGCATTTTATCTTCAAGGTTCATCCATGTTACTGTATGTTTTAGGACCTTGTTCCTTCTTACTGCTGCATCGTATTCCATCATATGTGTATGCCCCATTTTGTTTATCCACTCATCTGTTGAAGGACACTTGGATTGTTTCCATCTCTTGGCAACTGTGAATAGTGCTGCTATGAACATCAGTGTACAAATGTCTGTTCATGTTATTGCTTTCAAATCTTCTGGGTATATACTGAGAAGTGAAATTGCCAGATCATAAGGTAATTTGATTATCTAGTTTTCTGGGAAACTGCCAAACTGTCTTCTACAGCAGCTGTATACATTATACATTCACACCAGTGATGAATAAGAGTCCAAATTTCTCCACATCATCTCCAGCATTTTTGTTTCCTGTTTGTTTAATGGCGTGAGATGGTATCTCATTGTGGTTTTGATTTGCATTCCCTAATAGCTAGTGAAGATGAACATCTTTTCATGTGTTTTTTAGTCATTTGTATTTCCCCTTCAGAAAAATACCTTTTCATTTCTTTTGCCCATTTTATAATTGGGCTATTTGTACTATTGTTGTTGAGTTGTAGAATTTCTTTATATGTGCAGGATATGAGTCTCTTATCAAATACATGTTTTCCAAATATTTTCTCCCATTGGTTTAGCTGCCTTTTCACCTTTTTGACAAAGTTTTTCTAAGGCACAGAAGTTTTTTATTTTGAGGAATTCCCATTTATGTATTTTTTATTTTGTTGCTTTTGTGTTGGGTGTAAGGTCTAAGAAGCTTTCTCCTAAGTTCTGAAGATATTTCCATATATTATCTTCTAAGAGTTTTATTGTGCTGTCTCTTATATTGAGGTCTTTGAGCACTTTGAGTTAAATTTTGTATAGGGTGAGGTAGGGGTCCTCTTTCATTTTTTTGGAGATGGATAGCTAGTTTTCCCAGCCCCATTTGTTGAAGAGACTGTTCTGTTCCAGTTCTGTAGATTTTGGGACCTTATAAAAAATCAGTAGACAATTTATCTGGGGGTCTATTCCTAAACTCTCAATTCAATCCCATTGATCAATATGTCTATCTTTGTGCCAATACCATGGTGTTTTGACCACTGTGGCTTTATAGTAGGTTTCAAAGTCAGGAAATGTAAGTTCTCCCATTTAGGATTTTTTTTGGAAATTCAAGGCCCATTCCCCTTCCAAGTAAATTTGAAATCACTTTCAATATATCTTACTACATATTGACTGTTATATCAAGTTTTAAGTGTAAAACTTTCATTGACAATTAGTATAACTGTGGATGACTTCTGATTTTGTTTTTAATTCTGTGGATTGTGTTTAAACAATTCCAAATTGTTTCCTGATTTTGAGATATTAAGTGGTATTGCAGTTATCACTTTATTGAATGTGTACAAAAGTTCCATGAGGTTTATAAAGCATATCCTTGTATAGCTTCATGTGCTAGAATTGAAATTGATCTGTTATCACATGCACAAAAACATTCAGCAAATGCCTCATAAGCCCTGAGCTTCTGAGACTGCTGGAATGGCACCTCAATAACTTTCACCCATGGTCAAGAGCACATCTTGGGTCTATTGATAAGGAAATTCCCTATTTTAAAATGGATCCAAAAATGTATGTGAGGTATTTAAAATTCTAATTGGAGCTTATATTCCAGGATTACTTGATCTTTTTCAATTTATTGATGGTTTTGTGTCTGGGTGAGAGAAACAAAAAGGAATTATGGCAGCTAAATGGGAAAAGCAAAAAGATGATCTAAGGGATCCTATAAATGTTACAGGCAGGGATGCTTCCAGAAAGCTCACCCACATCTCTGACTTATTAAATGCCATACAAAGACTTTTTCCCAAAACAATCAAACAAACAAAACCTGATTGATCAGGCACCCGATTTTATAAAAAAAAAAAAAAATGGGTGAATCCATCTGAGATTATAAGGAGTTAATGTCTCAGACCTGTGGTCCTCATTCAGGTCTTTCACCTTTTACTGACAGATTTGAAGGTACATTGTAAACTTTGGAAAGAATTTTGGATCAGGATAAAATTTTAAAAGGCAAATAAAATGGATAGTCCAAACATAACAATTTACTAAGTAATTGTAGTATAGGACAGTTTTTAGCTATTGATTCAAAAAAAAAAAAACACAATAAAGAGGTTTGAGTTATTTGAGACAGTGCAAATATGAATAGGGTATAGGTTATAGTGGTTAAGTTTTAATACTTTTCTGTTTTAGTACTCTGATTTTAATCTTTTAAATCCATGACTAACTATTAATGAGAGATTAATTTATGGCATACGAAACATTAATAAAATATGAATTATTTTGAGAGAACTGACATAAATCCAGGCTTTGCAGTAAACTACTCCAGCTCCATTCTCCTGGCCAATGGCAATTGCATCAGTTTGCTAAAAGCTGCCAGAATGCAATATATAAGAAATGGACTGACTTTCACAACAGGGATTTATGAGTTCACAAATTTACAATTGTAAGGCCAGGAAAACTTCTCAATTAAGGCATCTATAGGATGATACCTGGTCTGAGGAAAGGCAGCTGGCATTTGGGGACCCTCTGTCACATTGGAAGGCACATGGTGATGTCTGCTGATCTCCTGGCTTCTGGTTTCAAAATGGCTTTCTCAGCTCCTGTGGGTCCTCCTTGTTTCTCCTGGGGGCAAACTCTGGATTACATCTCTTAACTTCTCTCCTGGTTCTGGTTTCAATGGCTGTCTCCAAAATGTCTCCTGGCTTCTGCCTCTCTTAGCTTCTGTGAGCTTTCTCTCTGATTTCTCTTACAGTACTCCAGTAGAGAATTAAGACCCACCTTGAATTGGTGGGTCACAGCTCTATGGAAACAACCTAATCAAAAGGTCCTACCTATGATAGGTCTGCCCCCACAAAACTGGATTTAAGAGAAACTGGCTTTTCTGTAGTACATGACAGATTTGAACCAGCACATCCATATTTGGAATACATGATACAAGACTTGCCACATATTCACACATTTTGAAACTGTCTTTAGGATACCCAGAGTTTGTTTCATTCTTTAATTTTGTGAATGTTTAGAATCCCATATTTAAAGTTTGAAAGGAAATGAACACATCCTTACCAACAATATGTTTATTATTCCTTATTTATACTTCATTGCCGGTTTTAATTTGATTAAAATTTTTGATATATTTGAAATTATTCTTTGTCATGTTTGGAATGTAAATTTTCTTCGAGTGAAATCTGGTTTTTCCAGATTTAGGGTAGAATCTCTTATCTTTTGCCAGAAGTTGGAGCACAGAATAAAGCATACCATTTGCTTGGTGGTTTCGATCTATGCTTGTGTTTTAAAGATCAATTTTCCTCTAATTTGTATAGGATGAAATTACCTGAGAAAAGAGGATAAAAAGAGATGTTCAGTATTCCACTAAGAGGAGGAAATCATTTGGATTTGCATTTTTACTCTTTGCATCTTGATCCTGGATGACCCTCAGTTCTCATTTCATGGTGGAGGAAGATGCAGAAATCTGGGTAGGGATTGGACTGGAGTTGAGACTGGGATGAACCCTGACATCCTGCCTCTGTGCCCCACTGGCTCTATTCTGTTTTTTGACCTCAGGACAGGACCCTGCACAAGCCTGACTTTGGGTCAGGGTCTCCAGTATCTCCACAACCAGAAATGTTCCCTATCACAACCCAGCTGAGGCTTGGACAAGTCAAGGGGTGGAGGGCTGGGGTGGAGAGTTGGGAGAGGAATCCTTCCAGACAATTGCAGTGAGCCACTCACAGATGTCTGGGAAGCTAATAAAAGGCAAGACTTTGAAGTCGTCCCTCATTCTGACTCTGGATGCCTAAGAGAGAGGACCTTTCCCTCTTGCTCAGAGATGTGCATGGGAACTGGGCAGCTAGACCCTCACTGCCCCTCCAGCCAAGGCCTTCCATGCTGACCAACCCCCTTTCCAACATAGCTCTTTTAAGGAAAGGAGCTTAGATATAAAGGGAAAATCAAGTGAAGGAGAAAACAAAGCAGTCTCGTTCAGGCCAGGGGAGAGCTACATCCAAAGACAAGGTAGGGGCTTGGGCTGTTCTTACAGAGGCCAGAGGGAGGGGTGGAGACAGGGATGCATGCATGTACGGGGGAAAAGAGAAAATATCTTAGAGCCTTCAGGGGCTCTGAGAAATGTGAGAATCCTTCCTTCAAACGCTATTCCCCTGTTCACTGTGGGCAAAGGATGAACTAACTCCCTGAGAGAAACACCCACAAATATGGGGTGGGGATGGACTAAGGGGTTTGGTTTACCGAGAAGTCCACCAAGCAACTTTCTTTCTTTCTTCTTCCCTCCCTTCCTTCCTTTCTTACCAGTATCAGAGCCCAAGAGAGATGACAAGGAGAATTTCAAGGAAAATAGGCTCAGAGCCAGGAACACCTGCAGAACTACATCAAGTAAGACATTACTCTTCTGCTGTGAGGAGGTCCATGGGCTGAAGTGACTCAGTCTCCCCTGGGCAGGAAGCTGGGGGCTTATTGGCAGCCAGGGGCCTGCAGAACCTGGACTCAAGCGAACACGTGAGCACCGAGTTTTGTTTGCAAGTACAGTTACTTTTCTGCCCTGGATAACCAGGGTTTGTGGGGTGTCCAATTGCAGACATTCATCCAAACGTCTTTTATCCACAGAATCAGAGTGCAGCTCACATGCGAAGAACTCCAGGAAGAGGAAAATCCATTCCCGGGACAGCAATCACGGTAGACCAGCTAGGATCTTCCTTTTTGTTCCGGAGAGCCATGGAAGGTAAGCAGGTAACTCGAACCAGGCGTGGGTGGCTTATGTGATTAGGAGACCCCAGGATCCAGCGGGTTTTGAGGACCGAGAATGAGCGTGGTCTTGCCTCTCTCCAAGGCTGAGGAAGTCTGGAAGGAGGAGGAGCTGGTGGGATTCTGGAGATGGCGCATGGTGGGATTCCAGAAAGTGGGGTCAGGCCGGTCTCTCACGCACATGCTTTTCCCGCAGGGTCCTCTCTGGGCTCTGAGCACAGCGTGACTTTGGGAAGGAAGAAACGAAAGGTCTCCGACGCTGGCTACAACAGAGAGTGCGAGGAGACTCGCGATGCCCGCCAGAGCGGACACTCGAGCGCGGGGACTAGACGTAGCAGGCGGCCCGTATCCAGGTCCCCAGAAGACGAGCCCACGCCACTTCGGGAGAGTCTCGTGTCCTTCCTGCGCACTCTGTCTGAGGGCATTTATCAGGACGTGGTGCAGGTGTGGGCCCAGCAGGTCCATTCCCTGCTGACCTGGGAGCAGCTCTCGGGGCTCGCCCAGCTCCGGGGGCCTCTGTGCGCCACAGCGCAGGCTTTCAACGCCATGGCCACCCAGGCGGCCTATGCCTTCCCTGCTGAAGGCTGACTCGTCCCAACCCCACTGATGGGTCCCCAGGAAACAGCACAGGACGGAGAAGCAGCTCAGGGCTCTTCTGAGGGTCAAAGGGCCCATCACTTTCTAGGATGGGCAGAAGCCAGTGCCCTCAGTGGATCCAACTAGGCCTGAGCAGGGGTGTGCACAACCCTAATCCAAAGTGGACATAGTTCTTATAGCAAGAACAAAGTCCTGCTTCTTCTCAGATTCTTCTGGATGACCCCCAGGGATGACTTTAGATACAGTACCTTAATAAATCACAGAACCTTTTAAAAAGACCCTGTTTACTTTTATTGCAGATAACGGTAATTTACTTGTTTCTATGCTTATTTTGATTGGATTTATTTTTGATTGTATAAAAAGCAAGTTAAAGTATGCTATGTTGGGGTATAATTTACACAAAGTAAAGTGCATATGTTTTAATGTTCAGTTCTATGAGTTTGGCAAATGTGTATAGTCTTGTAACCACCTCCACAATCTAGATATAGAGATTTTTCATTACTCCAAAGATTCCCCACTTATATCTTTGAAATCTATATATTCTCCCCACCTCAAACACAGGAAAATTGATCTGATTTCTGTCTCTGTACCTTTATGCTGTTTAGAAAGTCATATAAGTGGAATTGTACAGCATAGAACTATTGAACTTGGTCTTTCACGCATCATAATGCCTCTGGTATGCATTCAAGCTGCTGGTTATATTGGTGGTTCATTTTTTTTACTTAGCTGTAATCCATTGAGTGGCTGTAGCACAGTTTGTTTAACCACCAATGAATTTTTAGACATTTGGGTCATTTATAGCTTCAGAGATTATACTATAATGCAAAAAAAAAATCCATACAGGTCTTGCATTAGTGATGTACAGTGTTTAGTTTTAAATTGTAGGGTTTTGAGATATTCTGTAAATTTTAGTTTTGCAATAATTCATTCTTTAGATTCAATTTTAGATACCATCTAAAATGAAGACACAGTTTGATAAAATTCATTAACGGGTATAAAAAGTAAAGCATCAAAAGACCACTGGAATGTCACCAAACCCCGCAATTCTCACATGACAGAAAATTGCAACTTTAATCATTTGCCAGGACTAGGAAATACTAAAATTATTGAAGTAGTTCCTTATGAACTTTCTGGATCCTGTGCCTGTCCTCACTCCTGAGGCAGTGATCCTGACAAGGATGGAAATCTTGGATTAAGAGAAGAACAGGGAATTCCCTTGTCACCTGCCCAGAGCAGAACCCAGACTGGGGATGAGGGCAATGCAGATATGGCATGGTCATATCAATCACTGCTTGAATTGTCCAAGAAACTTGGAAATTGATGCAATCTGGAGATTTTTATTCCACAAAGTGAAATCAGATGTGCAAAGGGGGAAATTATGTCTTCTCAATGAACCTCTGCATTCTCTTCATGAAACATAAATGACACTGGTGTCTAGCAATTAAGAAAATCAATCTTTGATAATCTTCCTGAAGCTCTATGTGAAAAATAAAATGTCTATTATTGAGAAGCAGAACCCTTCAAAACATGCAAAGTCATAAAAATTGATAAAAACAGATGAGTGAATATAAGCAAGCGAGAAGCCTTTAATGGATTTTGTGGCATTGGGTTAAACGTGGAGATGTCAGTTTGAAATCATATTTAGCTATGTAGGTATAAAGAAATAATTAAAGATATTTGTAAATCTTTAATAATTCCCTATTTCTGTGTGCTTAGATGGCCGAACAGCAGGGAGACCCCAGTAGCACAGGGCACACCCAGCACACAGATCTTGGTTTCTAATACTATTCTCTAACAAAAGACCCCTGGACAAGTGGCTGAATCTAAGGCAGGGTCAGGAAAAATGCGAGATGAGTATGGAGGATCTCACAGAGGCAGAAGTAAGTGCATGTTGATAAAGCAAATGTTTTGGAATATATCAAAGGGAGATGGAGATCAACTGGAAAAAACGGTAACAATTTGAACAACAAAATAGTGTAGTAATGAATTATAATACAAGAATAAAATAAATATCCATGAATACTTATGGAAATGAAAAAATAATAAAAAAATAAATTAGGGAAAAGAGGCAAATGTTCTTTACAGAAGCATGCCAAATAATATATGTCAATACTCCCTCCTCCATGAGGGAGAGCTGAATTCCTCCACACCCCACCTCTTTGACTATGGGCTGGACTTAGTGATTTCCTTCCAACTCTACAGTGGAGAATCCTGGTAAGTTCTTTAAACAAATGATTAAAATGAACATCACTGGTGATAAATCATATTATCAGAGATTTCATGTTATCTCTGACATGATGTGATGAAATGTGGTATGCATACCCTAAACCCATAAACACATTCTAATGATGAGAAAAACACCAAATAAACATAAATATAGGGTATTCTAAAAACTGACCAGCACTCCTCAAATCTGTCAAGTTCATGGACAACAAGGAAAGCCTGAGAAATCATCTTAGCAGAGGAGACTGGGGAGACATGAGACTAACCCCATGAGATATCCTGGATGGATCCTGGAAAAGAATCCATCAAAATGAGGCTTCTGTCTAAACTACAGGACATGAGACATAATGAATTATAATAAATTATAAAGTATTTAGGGTAGAAGCTAAATACTTATTAGAGAGTATGTAACTATTTATTATTTTAGAAAAAACTAATATTTGATTTGAGAAAGATTAAGGTATCAAATATATGAAAAATGGAATTTGCATGTATGGAATATTTTGCATTGGATAAACTGAAATGAGAAATAAAGAGTGAGCCTGTGGATAACATTAGCATATGTTTGTATCAGAGAAAATGTCATGAGAAACATTTGAGTTTTAAAACTACTGAAGTCTTTAATTTTTTTCTGTTGTCTGAAACAGTCAGTTATTCACTGAACTTTTTTTAAAGGGTTCCTTCCCTAATTTCTGGAGGCAAAAAGTCTCACCATAATATCAGACCACAAATATTTTTGGTACGAACCCTACTACTGTCTCCATGTAGCACGTCCTATCCAAATTGCAATAAATAAGACTTTAGCCATTACTGCTAGTGGTACCATTCCTGTTGAGATCACTCCCCTTGCTCCATATTATCATTATGACAGACACAGAGGTTTTACACAAATCATTAAAGTATTCCTAAATTATTGCCTGTGATTTTTACACCCTATATTAAATAGATTAATTACAAAATCACAGTCTTTAAGTGCCTTAAAATTCAGATTTTGATACCACTTGATTAAATACCAAGAGCCACCTTCAGTGAGGATTTCATTCAATTACATTGGCAGTAAAGAGTTGTTGTGTAGGGGGGCAGGGCAAGATGGTGGCATAAAGAGGTGTGGAATTTAGTTAGTCCTCTAGAGCAATTAGCAAACAACCAGGAACAACTAGGAAATAATCTGGAAAAACAGTTGGGAGACATCCATAAATGGATGCATATTGTAAAGCCAGCCTGGAATGGGTGGAGCAGCTGAGATTGTAGCTCAGAATCATAAGTAAAGCTCTGCAAACCCAGAGCTGGCACCCCTTGCCCCTCAGGCAGCCAAGATGAAACACTGCCATGTAGAAAAAAAAGAAGCAGGTTACAGGGGAAGTAACTCAACCAAGCTCCAATGGTGGTTTTAGTTAACACATTTGGACTACTGAACACAATCTACAAGCACAGAGCAGGAAGGGAAGCAGATGTCTTCCAGCAGGGAGGAGGCAGGGCTGATGGGAAAAGATACATAAATAAATAAAAACAGACTTTTGGAGATGCTGACCTCAGAATACTGGAAGCGGCTGTGTCCCAAGAAATCTGAGGGGCTGGGGACTGGCTCTGAAAGGGGGCTTCTGCTCTTTTTCCATTTTTTTTTCTCTCATTCTAAGCAGCCCATTAGAGAAAGCCTCAGGCATCTTTAATTTGGTGCTGACCCAGGCAAGTGTGGAGTTAACAGAGCCAGAAAGACAAAGGAGGAATTCAAATGGAGAAGATAACTGCCTAGGGGTGTATCTTCCCTAAGAAAAGGGAGGTGGGACCAGCTCAAGTGGCAGCCCCCCCTCAAAGAATTCAGAACCAGGGCCTGGGGGAAAACATACAAACAAACCAGAAACAAATTAATCTTAGCTTCTGACACCCTCAGCCCCTCACCAGGTCAGGGTATACTGTGAATTAAAGGGACTGCACCTCTTTACACTGGTGGGGAGCTGCGGGCTGACAAGTGCTACCTACTGGGTTGGATAGGGAAAGCACAGAGTCTAAGACATCATAGGAAAGTCTGTCAATCTTCTAGGATCCACCCTCAGAGAAACCTAATACTGAATACACAGCCTTCTGAGACCTGAACCCCTCTGGTCCAGGGAAATCTGAGTGGGACAATCAAGGAAACCAGATGCCTAGACAACAAAAAATGAAAAATCACACTAGGAAAAACAAAGATATGATCCAATCAAAGGAAAAAACTTTACACTTCAAATGAGATACAGGAATTGAAACAACTAATTATTCAACCAATATCCTAAATCAAGTAAAAAATCAATCCAATAATAGGTTTCAGTCACAAGTGTAGTTATTGTGGGTACTTTAAGGTTTGGAGCATTTTCAAGGCTATGGTAGAAAAGATATCCCACAGATATTACATGTTGAACCATGTGTATCTGTGGAATACACAGTCTCAATGTCACACCTTTGACTATAGCTGCAGAAGTGTTCTTTCAGACAAAAGTTGTGACCCAATTTACTCTGAAGAAGGGCAGAAACAGTTCACATTCCATTATTTGTAAAGTTACCTGCTGTTTGCTTTCATTATTTTGCTACATGCATTTTATTTGTATTTAATGTTTTAGGGAATCTAAGAACAAATGTACAAGTAACGATGCAGTAAAAATGAGTTGCTTGATATCCATTACTTTGTGTATACCAAGCACAGCAGTAAAACAAAAAAAAATCCCTTGTATTTAAGTTTTTTTAGGTTTTTTGCCTTTTTGATTTTTTTGATATTTTCCTGACATGCAAGTGCTGTAAAAATAGCTAACAGGGAAATAATTTGATGATAGCTAGCTTTGTTAAATGTCTTATGAACTTTTCATAAACAATCCAAGCATATTTGTTAAGAACACATGTATTAAGTTGATGTAAGTGGAATAAAAGTTTTATGAATGGGCTTTTCAACTACTTTACAGATTTTCATGTAAATTAGTCTTTTGGTTTTAAAACTTCTCTAAAAGAAATTGTACATTTTTGGAAATTTATTCCTTATTCCCTTTTGCCAGCTAATGGGCTTTTACCAAGTTTAAATAAGTTTATCATAATGACAAAAATGCTACTCATGTAACCACTGTTCCCAACAATGTACCATTGTCCTTTCCATACCCCCCAATTAATTTCTATTAGGGGGGTTATCAATTGGATAAAAGTAATGTGTTTCATTTAAATTTTTGGATATGGCATTTTCTAATTTAGGAAGCCACAAGCCACAATGTTCTTGGCCCACAATGATGTTGGGTAGCATTAAAACCACTTTTGGTTTTTAAGAACTAATTGATAGTAGCTTGCCTTCAGTTTTGATCCTTTTTTCTTTCTATTTGTCAGTTGCACAGTATTACCTGCCTTTTTTAGCCTTCTTGTGTCCCATCACCAACCATTCCTATTTGGTGGCTGTGTACTTGGAAAAAGGCCACCTGATCTTTCTGGTTCCACTCAATTTCTAAGATACTACCCTACTTCCTTTGCTTGCATCCTACAGACTATTTTCCCTTACCCTATTTACTGCAGCAGTCTCTCCTTAGTTGATGAGATTGTGGCTGTCTCTCTCTAAGCCCTACTTATCTTGAATGGTCTGTCATTGTCTGCCTTTAAATCCTTCTTCCTCTGTTCTCTAAATAATGATGGGGCTAAGTTATACCCAAAACTCACCCTACAGACTATTTCCTCAGTACCTTGCAGAAAACACCAAACAAAAATACCATTTTAAAAGAGGTATATATTTTTTTCTTTTAGAATATAAGATCCTGAAGAGCAGGGACAATGTTTTCTGTATGTCCTATTGTGCCTAGTACACTGTCAATGCTCAATAAATATTGATGATGGGAGGCAGAGAGTCTTAATGATAAGGGTGAGAAACTGAAAT
>PVKY010009963.1:0-12949 GCA_004027775.1 Bradypus variegatus
CAAAAATGCCTTTTTTGAACCATCCATTCTCCCTGGAAATCCTGATATACATCCAAAACGGATCTATCATCCCCCACCCCCCACCCCCCAGTCCTCCTCCACTGAGAAATTCTGATTTAATCCAGTTCCCTTCATGTTATAATTGAGTCAACTAAGGTCTAGAAAAATGAATAATGGTCAGGACTGGACTAGAGTGAGGTGAGTGAAAAGGGTGCCAAGAAACTCAGAAGTCAAGATAAATAATATTTGAATGCAATATTTAAAAAAATCAAAATTAATGTAAAAACTGTCTACAATGAACAAGATGTCAAAATTTTAAATAGTAACAGCAAGAGTGCTATGCTGAGCCATATTGGAGCCTTAAACAAAAGGAAATTCAGTTATACAGATCATGTCTTTATTTAGAGGTAATACTGATCCTGTCTTTATTTATGCATTAGATATGGCATCAGTTATTAAACTTTAGGGAGGATCAGAATTTCCAGTGAACTTGCTAATATGTAGATTCTCAAGCCTTATCACCAGATATTCTGATTCAGTAGGTCTGGAGTGGGGTTCAGAAATCTGCATTTTAATAAATAATCTAGTTGATGATGCAATTGATTTTATAATCTGAGACTCACTGGAAGAGGAGGTTGGCCCAACTGAACTATGAGGCTGCTCCCGGTTTGAGTAATCTATGATTGTAGGTAGAAGGAAGGGGCCCAGAGAAACCACAGGGGTCATTCACAGAATGTCCCTGTCATTCACTTATTCCTTAAATAGTAGGAGCTCACAATGAACAAGCACTGCTCTAGGCACTGGACATAGAGTGAGTAATAAGACAGATATGGAAGTCTGGACGGGAAGACAATCATTCAATTAAAAAATCAAGTAAGAAAAATATCAAATGGTGATAAATGCTATGCAGAGAATTGGAGTAATGTAGCAGAGGAACGAGGGGCCTATTTTACATTGGCTAGTTGGGGGAGGCCTTTCTGAGATGACATTTAAGTTGTGATTTGAGTAGCAAGAAGGGGCCAGCCATGAGAAAACTAGGGAAAAGGGCATTCCAAGCAGAAAGAAAGGCCAGGGCAAAAACCCTATGGTGGAGACAAGCTTGTCTTGTTCAGTGGCAACCAGAAAGAAAGCTGGCATGGCTGGAGGGAAGTGGGCAAGGAATAGAGAGGTAGGAGGCAAGCAGAGATGAGCAGGGACCAGGCCTTATAAGTCTTTGTAATCCAGGAAAACTAGATTTTAATTTTTATTCTGTTAACTATTGTATAACACAAAAGTTCCCATTTTAAGCTTTTTGAAGTGTGCAATTCAGTGTTGTTAATTACGTTCAAAATGTGAATCCACCATCCATTACCAAAACTTTTCCATCACCTCAAATAGATACCCCCTCCCCATTAAGCGTTAACTCCCCACTTCCCTACCCCCAAGGCCACCTCTGGTATCCTATAGTCTTTCTGTCTCTATGAAGTTACATATTCTAATTATTTCACGTAATGAGATCATACAATATTTTTCCTTTTGTATCTGGCTTATTTCACTCAGCATAATGTTTCAATGCTCATCCATGTTGTGACATGAATCAGAACTTCATTCCCTTTTATGGCTGAATAATATTCCTTTGTTATACATATACCACATTTTGTTTATCCATTCATCTATTTACTATTGTCAATACTGCTGCTATGAATATTGGTGTACAATTATCTGTTCAGGTCCTTGTTTTCATATAAACTATTAGATCTAAGTGCAGTAGAAGCTGTTGGAGATATTTGAGTAGATAAATTAGATTATCTGATTTGCCATGTTTTAAAAGATGACCCTGCATAATGCCAATCTACAGCAGAATTATATTCACGCAATGGAATGCTATATAACAATGAAAATGAGCTTTTTACAAGTATACCTAACAGTATGGATGAATTTCACAGATATAATATTGAGCAAAAGAAGCCAAGGCACAAAAAGTGATTAGAAACCAGGCAAAACTAAACTCTGAAGTGAGAAATCAGTATACAGATTTCCTTGACTAGAAGAGGGCATCTGGGATGCCAGTAATGTTCTCATCCTTTAGCTAGGTTCTGGTTATACAGGTGTAATCAATTTGTGAAATTCATTGAGCTGTACATTTTTTATTTGTACACTTTTCTCTATATATGTTATACTTTAATAAAAAGTTTATTACCAAAGAAGATACACAAATGGCCAGAAAGCACATGAAAAGTTGCTCAATATCATTAGTTATTAGGGAAATGCAAATCAAAACCACAAGATATCACTTCACAACCATGAAGACAGGTATAATAAAAAAATGAGGTGAGGATGTGGAGAAATTGGAACCCTCAAACACTTTAGGTAGGAATGGAAAATGGTGCAACTGCTATGGAAAACAGTTTGATGGTTCCTCAAAAAGTGGAAAGTATAGAACTGCCATATGACCCGGCAATCGTACTTCCAGGTATACACCCAAAAGAACTGAAAACAGATTTTCAAACAATATTGGTATACAAATGGTCATATTAACACTATTCACAATAGCCAAAAGATGGAGACAATTCAAGAGATAATGGCTATACAAAATGTGATATATACATACAATGGAATATTATTCAGATATAAGAAGGAAAAAAGTTCTGATACATGCCACAACATGGATGAACTTTGAAAATATTATGCTGAGTGAAATAAGCCAGACTCCAAAGGAGAAATACATGATTCCACTTATGTGAAATAACTAGAATAAGCAAATTCATAGAGACAGAAAGTAGATTAAAGCTACCAGGTACTGGGGGAAGATAGGGTTGGGAAGTTAATGCTTAATGGGTACAGAGTTTCTGTTTTGGATGATGAAAACATTTTGGTAATGGATAGTGCTGATGGTAGCACACAATTGTAAATGTAATTAATGCCACTGAATTGTGTGCTTATAAATGGTTAAGGTGGCAAATTTTGTTATATATGTTCCCATGATAAAAATAAATTTAAAAATAGATATATAATTTCCAAAAAAGAGCTTCCCAACTTAAAAAATATTTTTTTTAAGAAGAGTAGATGGTGTGGGAGAATGGATTTGGAAAATGGAATCAGGAAGACCAGAAAGGAGGCTTGACTGGAGTTCAGTTAAGAATTGATGGAGGTCTGAGCATATGGAGAGAAGTGAACAGAATCTGGATATGTTGTGGAGTTGACAGAACAATTTGGTGAATTGAATATAGGATGCTGTTATGGGTTGAAATTGTGTCCCCCAAAAAGACATGTTCAAGTTCTAACCCCTGGTCCAATGAATGTAACATTATTAGAAAGAGGGTCTTTGAAGATGTTACTAGTTAAGGAGTCCAAACTGGATTAGGGTGGGCCCTTACTCCAGTATGACTGGTGTCCTTATGAGAAGAGGAAATTTAGACACACACAGAGAGAAGATGGCTGTATCACAACTAAGGCAGAGATTGAAGCCCAGTTATTTGCTCGCAAAGCACCAGAAGCCAGGAGGCATGGAACAGATTTTCCCTAGAGACATCAGAGGTAGCATGACCCTGCCAACAAGTTGATTTTGGACTTTTGGCCTCTAGAATTCTAGACAATAATTTCTATTGTTTTAAGCCATCCAGTTTGGGGTACTTTGTTATGACAGCCCTAGCAAAGTAAGGCAGATATGAAGAAAAGAGAACAATTAAGAATGTCTCCTAGATTGTTTGCCTTGAACAACTGGGGCAATGATGGTGTTCTCTTACCCCATGATGGGGTCCCTAGAAGGGATGGGATCTTTTCAGCAGAGTTTCCTAAGTCCTAGGATGGAGGGGCTTCCTCCAGGGCTGAGCTATCACAGCATTGATATTCGTGAGCCAGTGAGAGGATCAAATTATCCTTTCTTCCCTACTGGCAATAGTCTCCTTCACATCCTTTGAACCCCAACTAATTCCCACCTTGAGGTATTTTTAAATGTTTAACAGACGACTTGCTCAGAGTTGTTGCTAACTCTCATTTAGCACTCCCTTGCATGTTCTCAACTCTCTTCTCCCAATGGCCTTCCCATGGCATGGCCCTGCTCAAGGCCCTCTTCCTCTGTATCTGACAGTGTTCTTAGGCTCAGCTTGGAACAACTGCTCCCCTCTTCCCTGAAGACTGAAGAGCCCATCTGCAAATTCCCTGTCTGTTCTTGGGCCTGATCTGTTCTGTCAAGATTGTGACAGCTGCAGACTGCCCACTCCCACTGGGCTTCTCTCTCCCCATGCTTAACCCTTAATGGCTTTTTGTGCCACCCTAATACTTTCCTGTCCAAGGTTTTATCAGGAATCCCCCACCCTCCCTCACCACTTGGGACTCCCAGAGGTGCTTCTCTGACCTTATGAGATCCTCACCTGGAGCCCTCTCCCTCTGCAGGGGACTCTCTCCACACAGAGGGTCGGCTCATGAACAGCTGTATCCAAGCCAGGAGGAAGTGCCAGGCCAACCCCACTTGCTATGCTGCTTACCAGCACCTGGAATCCTGCATCTATAATACAAGCACCTCATCACCCTCAGAGGAGCCATCAGTCCCTGTGGCTTGCCTGGAGGCAGCACAGCAACTCAAGAACAGCTCTCTGATGGGCTGCACATGCCACCGGCGCATGAAAAACCAAGCTACCTGCCTGGACATCTACTGGACTGTTCACCCTGCTGGCAGCCTTGGTGAGGCCCCTATCCTAGAATGGACTAAACTAGGGAAACATGGCTCTTAGGGGTTTGTATTTCTGGGCCATGTGGTAGATTCTGACAGGAATGATAATGAAACTCTGCATTTGGCATCAGTAAGAGGTGGAGTGAGGAATCAGCAGTATCCTTTTGGGCCCCCACAACACTGCCCTCTTTTCTCCATTCTTCCCTCTTTCTTCCCTGGCAACATGCGGTTCCCTCTTGGCAGAGCTCTGAACCAAGCTGAGGACCAGCATGGGGAACTCCTGGAGTAGAAGGGGATGAAGAAGAGGTGGGGAAAAAGGGTCTCATCCCATAAACAGTCTCCAAATATGGTGGAATCCACAAGTTCAAAGAGACTTGTAGGTAGCATCCTGGTCTAGCGTTTATCTGAAAGGATATTCATTAACCAGATGGGAGATGTTAAGAAGGAGAAGGCAGAGGAAGAGCCTCAGGCCTGCTTCCTGGCTGAGGAACACCAGGGCATTTTAAGTCTCAAATAAACACAGTCTCTTTTAATCCAGGCTGGTGCCTCTTTTAGCAGTATAACTCTCAAAATTCAAATCTCTTTGATTTCTGTCACCTTTTGTGCCAGTAACCCTTCCCACAATTCTTTTACCAGACCTGCATCTCTTTCTAGACCTAATGAACTTAACCTTATTAGCCTTCTGTAGGAGAAGTTTTTTTCCCAGAGCACTTTTGTTCATCTGGCAGGATTTAGTGAGGAACATCTTAACTGAGAGATCTTCACAAAGGGCATGATAGCCACATACTTGATTTGATCTTTGTCCCAAGGCTGAGTTGTAATCGACCTTACCACTCAAAAGAATTTCTCAGGTTTATCTTTTACCATTTGAATATTAGAAGCAGTTGCATCTCTTAATCCTGCAAGTCCTGGAATTTTTGGATTCTCTGTTTTCCCTTTCAGTTGTACTTGCAAACTGGCCAGTTCTTTTCTGAGCTTATATCTTTCCTATAGTACCTTGCCAAATGCAGCCAACAGTGATCAAGACCTACTAGTAGCCTTCTCATTCTCAACTGCTTCTCCTTAGCACAAGCTCATTCAGTACATAATCTTCCATCCAAGTTATTATAAACAGCAAGTTTACCAAATGCTTTGCCACTGTATAATGTGTGCTGCCATCTTCCCAGCCCCAAATAACAGTTTCTTTACCACCCACTGCCCAGTCCCAAAGCCAGTGGCCACACATTTTAGATTTTTTGTTACTGTAGCACTCCATTTCTATGTACCAATTGCTTTATTAATAAGAATTTTCTAAGTTATGCTGAAGTAACAAACAACCCCAAATCTCTGGCTTTTCAACAACAAAAATTTATTGCTCATGTTACGCATCTGCTGTGAGCTTCCATGAGTTGACTTCATCTCTGCTCCACCTGTCTTCTTCATACTAGGATCCAGGCTGGTAGAGGAAAAGGAGCAATACAAAGCCATGTGATGGCTCTTAAAGCTTCTGCTCAGATGTGACTGTGTCACTTCAGCTCACAATCAGAGCAAGTCACATGGAGCGGGGAAGTATACTCCTCTTACAGGGGGCATGAAAGTCACATGGCAACAGGTGGCAATGTATAATCCTTCTATAGGGTATGTAGCAAATAATTGGAAACGGTAATACAATTTGCCACACTCCTTGTTCCCTGCTTCTACTCCTCCCCACAATTCCATCATCCTAATCACTTCTCTTTCAGAATTTCCCCTGAGTCTTCTCCACAGATCTTCTTCAACTCCCCTTTTCCCTTGGGAGCTCCAAGGTCTTCCCAACTGTCTAGCTCAATCTCTTCTATTTGCCTGATATCATCTATATTCCTTCCCTTCTGAAGATGCATTCACAAAGCCTTAGTGGGTGACATCCCTGCAAGCTCATCTTCCTCACCTCTCTCTTCCTAGCAAGATTTGTTCACCAGTATTTCTTGAGCACCTACCATGTGTATGAGCTATGCAGAAATTTTATAAGATCTACTAATTCCCTTTAAGGAGCTCACAGTCCCATGTGAGATGTGTTTGCTTTGATATCATCATCTCTTTTCTTTCTCTGCCCTTCTCAGTCAGGTTCAATTCAGGACCTGGCCTCTCTTCTATCTCTTTGGCATGCAATGCATCTTCATATCCAAGTGGTCAGGCCTAGAATAGAGAGTCCACCACTGCTCTTCCCTAATCACAAGAGAAAATCAAGACAGGGTCCTCTTTTCTGTCATGTACTCACAGGCAGTATGTCTAATGGTTGGAAGCAGTGACTCTGGAATCATATGGTCCACTTCTCATTAGTGTATTTGAGCCTGAGCAAGTAATTTAACCTCTCTCATCATTTTCTTCTTACCTACCCAAAGGCTTCTAGGAGGCTTAAATGAAATTTATATACACATACAT
Organism: Bradypus variegatus; assembly: GCA_004027775.1. Lineage (NCBI taxonomy): Eukaryota > Metazoa > Chordata > Mammalia > Pilosa > Bradypodidae > Bradypus > Bradypus variegatus. The sequence goes on from PVKY010009963.1 coordinate 7,052, forward strand.
ATACTTACACCATAGTGCTCATCTCATAGTGTGCTCAACAACAGTAGTTTTTATTATTCTTATCATTAAATCCAGCTTATTCATCAAGCCCAGCCTGTGCCTTGAAGGTCCTTTCTCTCCTCTGCACAGCTTGCAGCTAATTGGGCAGAGCCTGTGCTCTGCCTTTTCTCCACAGGGCTTTGAGGTCTGGCCCAGCAGCTGCAGCCCTTCCTGCTCCCACCTTCACCCCGGTCCTCAGGATCCCTGTGCTCCCTCCACCTTGTCTCTAGGTGACTATGAGCTGGATGTCTCCCCCTATGAAGACACAGTGACCAGCAAACCCTGGAAAATGAATCTCGGCAAACTGAACATGCTCAAACCAGGTGTGGGGGAAAATCTTGGGTGGGGACTGGGAGGCTGGGCCTGGGCCCTGAGAGAAGGATGGCCAGTGGGAAACACAAGCCGGGGTGCTTGTCGGGGAGGAGTTCCTACCCTGCCATGTGACTAAAGAAGCATTGTTTCAGGGTGGGAGTCGGCCGTAGGGCATGGTTGGATCCCCCAAGAGTCATCAAAGAGTAACAGTTATTAGGGAGGCATTTGAAGAGAGCCCATTAGGGCTCCCTTGTTCTGAAAGGCGAGTCCCCACAAAGGGTGTGGTGGGAGTGGCAGCAGTCCCAGAAAAATGTACTGAAATGGAGTATTCGCCCTTATTCAAGACAGCCAGGAAAGTGGCTCTTTGTCCCTAAAGATTAGAAAATTGTTTGTTTTCAACCATTCTAATGGGATTGGCGAGGTGTTGGGCAGGCAAAATGGTGAGAGGGAGGGTGACTCCACACAGGGGTGACTTAGGGTGGGAGCCATCAGTCCTGCAAGGACTGTGATGCGTGTTTTTCAGGGAAGTAAGGCTCTTGCATTAATTAGAAAGGAACATACACACATACACTCTCTTTTTTTGAGAAAGATGCAAGCTTTTTTGTACAGTCAGTTATATGTACTGTATTAGAATGAATAGTATGAGAAAAAAGCATAGGGATTTATACATAACACACTCTAAGTGGCAAAGAATCAGTGAATAACTGATTATTCTGACTGCCGAAATATTCTGTTAATGGAATTATCGCCGTAATTTCCCTAGACATAGAGTACAGTGAACATTCATGCATGAATCAATCAGTGAAAGATGGGGAGTGGGGAGTGGGGGTGGGGCAGGGTGGGGGGTGATATCAAAACTGAACAGAATAAACAGGTGCAAAACAAATTAAAAAAAAAAAACTATAACTTGTTTGCCTCTGTTTTGGACAGTCAGAAGATGCTTGAGAATATTACAGGGCCTCTCAGTTAATGATTTCCACAGTCAGATCTCACTACCTTGGACTGAGGAAAAGGTTTTGGTTGTTTGAGTTTTCTGACTGCTTGAATTCTAAATAAATGAGTGTTAGATATATATGGATTTAACAACAACAACAACAACAAAACTCTGTCATGATGAAACTAGGATGGGTAAGTCTAAGAAGACCAGATAAAGTTTGTGAGTAGGGGGAAAGCCCTGGATTAGGAGTGGTTTCATTCAGGTCAGCCCTCCCTCTCCCCTTCCCTCCACCACCTTTCTTGTTAAATTAGGGGGTTGCAGGGGTTCGTAGGGAAGCCCAGCTGCAGGTATGCAGAGTGGGTACGGCTTGGTGACTTGGTGCCCTTTTCCCTGTAGATTCGGACCTCTGCCTCAAGTTCGCCATGCTGTGCACACTTAATGACAAGTGTGACCGGCTGCGCAAGGCCTACGGGGAGGCGTGCTCGGGACCCCGCTGCCAGCGCCAAGTCTGCCTCGGGCAGCTCCGTACCTTCTTCGAGAAGGCGGCGGAGGCTCACGCGCAGGGCCTGCTGCTGTGTCCGTGCGCGCCCGCGGACCGGAGCTGCGGGGAACGTCGGCGCAACACCATCGCCCCCAGCTGCGCGCTGCCGGCTGCTGCCCCCAACTGCCTGGAGCTGCGCCGCAGCTGCTTCTCCGACCCGCTCTGCAGGTGCTGGGTGCGGGCGGGTTGGGTGGACAAGGGCGTGGTGACCTCTGCCGGGGCCGCCTTCTTGTGTGGGGCTGAATCTGACCCCCGTCCTCCCCTCCCAACCCTCCACAGGGACCGTGAACTGAATGGCTGCTTCGCTAAGCAGCCACCTTGGATATTTTCTGAGGCCATTTTCTAAGAAACAAAAACATATTTTGCGTGAAGGTAAAAGTTCAGAAAATTAGAGAACTATCACTGGAAATTCCATCACCTGAAGATAACCCACCTGACTTTGGGGACATTTCCTTCCAAACTTTTTTCTATACGGGTAAACGAAATTAGACATTCTGGGAATAGATTTTTATCTTGCTTTTTTCATGTTTGTACATTTCTCATCATTGTTTTCCCGCGGAGGGGGTATGGAGTCATGGCGAAGACTGAAGCTCTGAAGTAGGATAGATGTGAGTTTAAACCCTGGGTCTGGGTGACCTTGAGCACTTCACTTAACCTGAGTTCTCTGTAAAACCGAGATAAAATGCAAACCTCATGGGATTCTGGTGAGAGGTAATTAGATAATTTATGTAAAGTGCCTAGCATACTGGTGCAGAGTAAGTGCTCAACAAACGGTAGTGCTTATTTTGTCATTTGCTGTACTTTAAGAACTTGATTTTTAAATGCATTCTATTCCATTGTATGGATACTTTATTTAACCATTCCTATATTGTTGGATATTTAGGTTGCTTTCAATTCTTTATCGCTGTGAATAATGCTGGAATAAGTATCACTCTTATTTATTAATCTTTGTGTACACATCTAATTACTGCTTAGGATGTGTTGCTGCAGGTACCATTACCAGAAAAAGGATATGAAGATTTTTTAGGTGTTTGATACATATTCTCCAGCAATTTTGAAATTCTGATCTGGCTTTCCCTGATCTTCTCAGGGCAAAACACTCACCAATCAAGTTATCATCCATTCAAGTGACAGTTTTTTTACCACGAGAGTCATGCCAACCTTGGTTTGCAACTTATTTCTACCATTTACTTCTCTTCTATATAACCTTGGGCAAGTTACTTAATCTCTCTGAGTATCACTTTCCTCATCTGTAAAGCACCATTGAACCTGACCCATAGTCAGGGCTGACAGTGAACATTATCCTAACATGTACTGAGTACATACTATGGGCTGGATACCATTTTAAATACTTAACACTTTTAACTCATCTAAATCTTACAAGAACCCTAAAGATGGATGGTATTATTATTTTTATCCTCATTTTACAAATGCAGAAACCTACAGCAGAGAAAGCTTAACTAAGTTGTTCTTGTTCACCCAGCTAGCAGGCTGTTTGTTAAGTTAGCTTTGGGATGCAGGGAATCTGGCCTAGACTCTGTGCTCTTAACTTCTCTGCTATGCTACCTATTATTGCACTGGTGGCTACTATTATTACATAACAGGTGCTGGGCTAGATGACTAAGAGATAGTCCCTGCCTTCAAGGATTTGCAGTTGAGTGGAAGTGATAGAGAAATAAACCATTACCTGTAACACAAAACAAAAGTTAATAAAAATACAGAAAAACATACTCATAATTCTATCCCCTGAAGATAACCAGCTTTTATCTTTTGTAGGTTGTGTGTTAATAATACTGTGTCTTAACATTTATTAAACACTTAGTATGCACCATACATTACGCTAAATGCTGTACATGCACTATCTCATTTCATCCTCACAAAAATCCCATGAGGTAGTATTTTTACTGTTTCTTTATCACAGTTGAGGAAACTGAGGTTAAAGAAGTTGCTTAAGGTCTCATACCTAGGAGTTGTGGAACCCAAATTCAGAGTGAAATGCTGAGGGAGCTGGGGTGATGGTGCATTTAATTCTGACAGGGACAGATTCCACTGAGGAGGAAGCCCTGGGCCAGCCTCTGAAGACAGAAGAGGATTTGGCATGAAGGTAGACATGCCAAGCTAGAGTCAGTAAAGATGAAGGCTGCAGCAAGGTGAAGGCTGTGGAGCAGACCCTTTATGGTAACTTCTTGAAATTTCTGTTCTTCCAGATCACGCCTGGTGGATTTTCAGACTCACTGCCATCCAGTGGACATCCTAGGGACCTGTGCAACAGAGCAGTCCAGATGTCTGCGAGCATACATGGGGCTGATTGGTGAGGCTGGAGGGCCTGTGTAGGGAGCCCACAGGTTGGTCAGCCCTGGGGGGTGAGAATGCTCTGGAGACTGAACTCAAAGGAGTGATCCTGAGGTGCATGGGAGTTTGGAAGCTGAAGCTTACTTTGGCCTAGGCCTTGAAAACCCCTTTCTCTTTTCACCCCATAGGGACTGCCATGACCCCCAACTTTGTTAGCAACCTCAATGCCAGTGTCGCCTTAAGCTGTACCTGCCGAGGCAGTGGCAACCTGCAGGAGGAGTGTGAACAGCTGGAAGCGGCCTTCTCCCACAATCCCTGCCTCAGTGAGTGCACTCCACTTGCTCCCAGTTCTGTGGCTGGGTTAGCCAGACTGGGGTGGGGTGGGGATGGAGGGTGGACAGGGGTCAGCTATGTAGCCCGAACTGGTTCCATTCATATCCTGCAGTTACAGCAGCCCTCACCTTGGCATAGATTTTCATCTCCCCAGCCTGGGTCTTTCTTCCTTCTCGCCCTCCCTGAGTGACTCCCAGCCTACCTGTTCAACCTGTCTGGGCCCCAGAAACACTCTCCAACCAAAGGAAAAAGCAAGCAAAATTAGACAATATCCAATTCCCATCTCACACCCACCTGATCTACACCCCATGGTTCCTGGTCATTCCCTTTCCTTCCTTGGGGGCCTGAGAAATCTCCAACCACAACCCTCTTCCAATCTGCCTTCTCTCTTCTCCTCAGTGGAAGCCATTGCAGCTAAGATGCATTTTCATAACCAACTCTTCTCCCAGGACTGGGCAGACTCTACTTTTTCTGTAATGGAACGCCAGGTAGGGCTTGCTCTGTTCTACCCCGTATACCTTTACCAGACCAAACGAAGCAGACAAGTGATGGAGGGTGTGACCTCCTTGTTGTCACAAATACTATAGACTGCTAATGTGCACTTCTGGGGAGGGGACCAGATCTTGACTGAGGCTGAGGTGATGACCGGGGTGGGATTCAGAGTCACCTAGGCTGACTCCATTCCATTTCTTCTACAGGATAAAAACCCTGCTCTGAGGCCACAGCCTTGGGTGTCCTCTCTTTTCTCCTGCACACTTACCTTGATTCTGCTCTTGAGACTCTGATAGCTGGACTTTCGCTGAGGCACTCTTCCTCTCCACAGTACCCATCCTGACCTGCAGCCTGCAAGGGGCGAGGAAAGGACAGCAACAGGAAGGAGGTGCAGTGTGCATTGTGGCCACCTTGACCTCACTTCACCTGTCCAGTCACCTCCTGATGAGGCTACAGTAGAACCTAAAGGCTGTTGATCTCCTGATCCTGCTCTGCTGGGTTCTCACTCCTTCCACCCCTACCTCTCCTAACTCAGGCTAACCTTCCCTAGATTTGGTGGCATCATGGTTTAGCCATATCTTCTGGTAGCATCCAGCTCTACCAGGCTCTCTCTTTTTTTTTTTCTTTAATTCAGTTTTATTGAAATATATTCACATACCAAACAATCATTCATGGTATACAATCAACTGTTCACAGTATGATCATATACTTATGTGTTCATCACCACAATCTATTTCTGAACATTTTCCTTACATCAGAAATAATCAGAATAAGAATAAAAAATAAAAGTGAAAAAAGAACACCCAAACCATCCCCATCCCACCCTATTTGTCATTTAGTTTTTATCCCCATTTTTCTGCTCATCCATCCCTACACTAGATAAAGGGAGTGTGATCCACAAGGTTTTCGCAATCACACTGTCACCCCTTGTAATCTACATTATTATATAATC
>PVKY010009964.1:0-12950 GCA_004027775.1 Bradypus variegatus
AAAAAAAAAAAAAAAAAAGCCAGTCCACTTCTGCTATATTGCATTTCATCAGCTTTAGCAAAACAAAACATCCATCACAGACGATTTGTAACAAAATGTGATATATGCATAAATGGAATATTGTTCAGTAATACAAAGGAATGAAGTACTGATCTATGCTACATCAATGAAACTTGAAGACATCATGTCTAGTGAAACAAGCCAGACAAAACAGGCCACTTATTGTATGATTTCATTTATATGTAATGTCCAGAATAGGCAAATCCATAGAAACAAAAAGTAGACTAGGTGGGGAGGCAGAGGGAAGGAGGGAATTAGAGAGTGGCTGCTAATGGGTATGGATTTTCTTTGGGGGATGATGAAAATGTTCTGAAATTAGATAGTGGTGATGGTTGCACAACTCAGTGAATATCTCAAAAATCACTGAATTGTACAATCAAAATGTGAATTTTATGGTATGTGAATCATATCTCAATAAATTTGTTATTAAAAAAACAATTACTATATATTCTGTTTTCACCATTTCAATGCCAAAAACCAAGATGGACATAATCTCAGGATAAAGTACAGTTCTTTAAATTTAAGAAATTTGACTTTATGAAAAACTCAATACATCATCTTTATTTACCACATTTCATCAAAGACAGATGAGAATTTTTTCAAACACTTTAGATTCAGCTTATCTGGGCATTAAAAAAGATGTTACATTCCTCCCTCAACTAAATACAAAGCAATTCAGATAAAGTAGTAGTCATCTGAGACTCATACTTTCAGGCTTCCAAATGAAAGAACCAAAGGAAAACAAAGGAAAATATAGAAATACATTTGTAATTCAAAGCAGAAAATCAACTCACTTCTTGAAAATAAAACAAAACCACCCCAAACCAACCCTGTTCCAAGGACCAGCTTTGTGAACCACTAGTATAATGGAATGGCATGTTGCATTTGAATTCCAGTTCAAGTTGACGATCTTGAGCATATGCTTTAACCTAAACCTCAATTTCCTTATCAGTATATTGAGAAAAATAATAATACCCACCCTCACAAGATAGTGGGGAAGTTTAAATGGGATCATGAAAAGTGTGCTACTAAAAGTGTGATCTGCAGCTCACTGCCAGTGTACACACTGTCAGAAGTCTGCATCCAGAAAGGGAGCATAAGATATTAGAACATTTTATAGTAATTTGACAGAGTTTGTTTTTGAATCTAATAATAAAAAAGTCTGAATTTTGTATTCTTTTTTCATTTCATTTTTCTAGTAATTATGTTTTACCAAAATGTTTTAGGAAAGCATTGATCTGCATTGGCTAGGGAGAAAAAACTTACCTTGTCCTTCACCAAAAAAGTTTGAGAAACACTGATGTCAAGTACTCTCCCCAATGCTGAGCAGAAAGTTAAGAACTTTCAAAATATTAATTTCCTCTCCATCTACTAGACTGATAAGAGTCTTTTGGGCAAAAGATAATGTTGTGAAGGTGCGGGGGGGGGTGCTAAAAATTTTAAGAATTTTAGTTGTGGAGATAAAACCCATAAAGTATGGAAGATATGATTTAAGATAAGGCAGATGGAATGATGAAAGAGTTTTGAAAAATGGTGTCTGTACATTGTAAATACACTAGATACTACCAAATTGTACCCTTTAAAACAGTTAACTGTGTATTACGTGTATTACGTGAGTTTCACCTCAGTAAGAAAAAATAAAATAAAAGACAAGGCAGTACAAACTCTAAATAAGTGACATAAAAATTTTTTTTTTCAGAAGAACTAGAGATCCCTTCAAGTTAAGGTAGCCAGTGAGGCGTTCCCAGAGAAAGAGTGATGAGAACTGGGCTTCTGAAGGCTGCATAGGACACAGGCATGTGAAGGGGGCACTTAGGCAGAGAACTGCCTGAGAGAAATCAAAGAGGGAGCTGCTATGAACAGAGGAGTCAAACAATAAAGCAATGGAAAGGGTGGTTGGATCGACTTATGGGAACACCTTGTTTTGTCTACCAAGCCAAGGATTTAGAAAGCAAACCAGGGAGCCATTGATGATTTCTGAGCTGGAAAACAGCATGATCAAACTGCATCACATGGCCTACAGTGCATGACTTCAGCCACACTCTCTGTGGCCTGATCAACCACTTTTACTTTCACTGCCTGCATCCTGTCAAAAACCCCAACCCCAGATCAAGACTTTGACTCAAATCTAGACTCAGATTTGATGGAAAAAATCAAATCCTGACTGCTGTGGAAGACAGTTTGGCAATTCCTCAGAAAGTTAAGTACAGAATTACCATATGACCTGACAATCCCACTTCTAGGAATACCCCCAAAAGAACTGAAAACAGGGACTCAAACAAATACTTCCACACCGATATTCATAGTGACATTATTCATAATTAACAAAAGATGGAAGCAACTCAAGTGTCCATCAACAGATGAATGGTAAATAAGATGGGATATTATTCAGCTGTAAAAAGGAATGAAGACAGATATGACAACATGGATGAACCTTGAAGACATCATGTTAACTGAAATAAGCCAGGCACAAGAGGACAAATATTGTATGATCTCACTTATATGAAATAATTAGAATAAGCAAATTCACAGAGTCAGAAACTAGAATATAGGTTACCAGGGGCAGCAGGGGTAGCAAAGGGGGAGTTAATGCTTAAATTGTACAGCATTTTGGATTGACGGAAAAATTTTGATAATGGATGGTATTGATGGTAGCACAAATTATGAATATAATTAACAGCACTGAATTATGTATGTGAATGTGGTTAAAAGGGGAAAATAGGTTGCATATATGTTACTAGGATAAAAATTAAAAACAAAAAATATAGGACTATACGAAACAAAAAATGAGCCCTATTGTAAATGATGGACTATTATTAATAGCACAACTTTAAAAATATTCTTTCATGAATTGTAACAAATGTACCACACTAATGCAAGATTAGAAGCAAAGAATGGTATGTAGGAAGTCTGTATTTTCTGCTTTTTTTTTTTGTAAACCTACAACTTCTCTTATTAAAAAAAAAAAATCAAATCTTGCATAATGACAACAAAGTGTAGTGTCCAACCTTGGCAGGGTCCTCAGCCTGGTCTAGAAATCCTTTTTAGTATTTCTGTCAGCAACCTCTTCTCTTTGCCAAGAAAATAGTTGTTTCTAACTTTCACCACTATCCTCAAACCCCTTTATTCCACTGCATCTAAACCTCTCAGCTGGTGTTTCTGCTCCTTCCTCTTGGTAACAACTGAGGTCATTAGACAGGAACTCTCTCAATTCCTCTTCACCCCAGCCTAAAAAACACATATTTCAAACACCCACCCTCACCTCTTTGTTTCTAATCTAAACCCTCCATTTGTGATCTTGTTCAATCACGTCCCATACCTTAGTTGGTTGTTCCTCAATTATTTCCAGCCTTCCCTTTACAGTGTTCCATTTGCATATGTTGTAAATTGGGATGGAAACCCAGCACAAAGCAAAACTGTCTCCCTGACTCCACAGCAGCTGTTTCACCTCTCTGCCTTAAATGCTGATGTTCCATAGGCCTGCATGTTTAATCCTCATCCTGTCTCACTATACAGACTCCTGGGCAAACTCATCCACTGCCTCCCAGCTTCAACTACCACCTGTCTCTGGCACCTCTGGGCTCTCACGGTTCTAATTCCACACATTACAGTTTAATGGAGAGCATTCTCCCTCTTTATATCTCAAAGATGCTACATACTCAACATATGCAAAACTGAATTCTTCATCTTTCCCCCAAGTCTGTCCCCCGCTTCTGTTTTGGATCACTCAGGATCTGACACTACTATCTACTCAGTTATTAAAGTCAGAAGAAACCAATGAGTCATCCTAGATGAACTCCATCACCCTTAACCACTAACACCAAATGGATCACTGATGCTGGATAATTCTACCTCCTTAAACTCCTATCCAGCCCCTGTCTATTACCATTGCTACTGCCTTAGTTCAGTGCCTGGATTGATCTCTCTCTCTCTCTCTTAAAAGTATACAATTCAATGAATTTTATTTTATTTATTATATTTACAGTATTGTACAACCATCACATCTAATTTTCGACCTCATTCTTACCCAAGCCCTAGGCAATCAGTATCCAACTTGCTTAGATTACTCAACTGCTTCCTAACCTCTTTCCCTGCTTCCAGTCTTGTTCCCTTATATCTATCTTCCACATGGTTGCCAAATTTGGCCATATAACTGCCCTGCTAAAAGCCCTTCAACGGATACATAAGAAACTTCAAAGCAATTGTCTCTGGGAACAACCAGGGAATCTAGGATAGGAGAAATATTTATCCTTCACTTTGGTACTATTTAAATTGTTTACCATCACACGCATTACAATTTAAGTCAAAACAACAGCAATAACACTAAAACTTCAGTGGTTCTCAATGCCTACAACATAAAGTTGTTAGCATGCTCTGCCTGTTGGTTACCTCTGAAGTCCTCTCTGTCTAGAATGCCCTTCTTCCAAACACCTAAGGTCTATTGATTCATCTTTTAAGACTCAGCCCAAATGATACTTCCTTCTGATTTCTACATTCAGAAGCAGCCACTTTCTCCTTTGTGTCTACTCTGTGCCATAAATAGACTTAGTTCAGGCACTTCCATCTCATGTTGTGTATATATAAAAGGTAAAACAGATTCTATTTTAAATGTCTGCTTCTCTCCATTAGACTTAGACTCCCTGAGGGCAGAATTGTTCCTTATTCGCCTTTGAATTTTCAGAGCCTAGTTACTGAATCAAAATGCACAGGGGGTGAGGCCTGGGTAAGAGTATTTTGAAAATGCTCCTCGGGTGATTTTAACTCAACCCCCTTAAAAACTTCACTAAAATGTAAACTCCTTGTGAGCGGGAAGCATGATCAGCACATAGTATGTGCTTCCATATTTATTAAACTGAACTGAAACAGGCAAGTCTTGAACTGGAGAGAGGAGAGGATGGAGATGGAGATTTGGAGGCATTAGGACATAAGATGGAGTGTGAGGTTGTGAAAGGAGATAATCTTACTCACGAGTGTGTGGAGCGAAAGGAGTAAGGAAGCCAGAGCAGACTTCTCATCACCCGGTAATAGCAGAAAACCTTAAAGGCAGGCACTGTCTACTCATCTCTGTACCCCTGGCACTGAGCACAGTGCACAGCACATGTTAGGGGCTCTATTGCCTTTTAATGAGTTGTAGCCTATCACTGATAGAGGGAGGTACAGCACTCAGGGATATAAAGTAAAGTGACTAGCCTGGTCTAGGAGGGCTGGACAAAGAGGTCTTCAGAGTAGCAACTGAACTCAGACCTGAAAAAAGAAGTCACTGGCAGAGAAGTGACAAGAACTTCAAGTGAAAGAGACAGCAGGAAAAAGCACAATGCAGATGGCATCTTTCCCATGTGCCTGGTGAGTCGGGTACATGAGATAGGAAAATATTTAGGGAGGTTTAGAAAATAAGGCTGAAAGAGAGAGTTAGGGCCTGACTGTGAAAGGCCCTGTATGCTCACTTAAGGATTAAGCCTGACTATGGGTGACCAAAAAGAAATTTTAAATTTAATCTGAAATGACCAGATTGATCTTTTATAAAGGTAACTGGTGACAGCATGAAGAGCACAGTAAAGAACTGAAACTCAAGGGAAGGAGCTTAATTAGTGGCTGATGGTCTAAGCAACAAACCTAGGCAGAGGCTGTGTCCTTCTGACGCCTGATACCCGAAGGACAGGAAGAAATGAGGAATCCTTTCTGTCAAAACCAAAGATTTAAGTCAAGTGACTTAAATCCCGACCCCTGCCGACCACCAAGGCGCACACCTGTTTTTTTCGGGTCTGAACGGGATGGGGAGTTCCAAAGCGTAAGTCCCTCAGAACCGTAGGTTCTACTTTTTCCCATCACAGGCCCCCTCCAGCGCGAGAACCAAGCTCCGCAGAGGAGCGAGGGTAGGGCGGCTTCCTTCACGTGGGAAGGCAGGCAGCGATTAGGGAAGCTCTCAGGAGAACCAGACAGTCCAAGGCGAATTAGAACGCGGCCACACCTTAACGCAGGACGCAGGGCGGGAAACTGCGCGTGCGCGCCGAGAGTGCCCGCCCCGCCCCCTGCCTTTAAACCCAGAAGCGGGAAAGGGGTCTCGGTGCCTCACAAAAGTGTCCCTGCGGCTTCGAAGGGACGCCGACCCGTCGCCGCTTAGAGCCCTCCTGCTCACACACACACTCACCCGCTCCCCGCAGGTCCTCGGGATGCCCGCGGAGCCAGCAGGCTTCAGGCGCCGGGCCGCAGCCTTTCCCGCCACTAGACTCCGCGGGACCAATCCCCGTCAGCCTGGGGAGCGGGGCGTGGCGAGCCGGGCTGGTCCACCAGATACCGAGTGGGCAGGGGGGTTGGTGGCGAAGTAAGGAAAGAGGAAGAGAGTGCAAGTACTGTTTTATCTGAGACGACCGCTTACATTGAGCTAAAGCTCAGAATGCTATGAATTTTCTGCTGACTTAAGATAACAGGAATCAAAATCTGATTAGAGGTGAAGTTACAAACACTCTTTCCCTTCTCCTAGACAAATGGATTATTCCAAAGTCTTAATTGGTTGGGTAGAAAAGTAAGGCTTTATTTGGCAGGAGGTCCAGAGCCGAGGTCCCGGCAGGAGAGGGTTGTGGTTTTTGTTTGTTTGTTTTTGTTTTTGTTTTTGTTTTGGATCTATCATACTATAGGTACAGGCTTAGAGTTTGCAAAGTGTGCAGTTGGCACATAAAAGTAAGAGATCAACACTAAATATTCATTGTTCAATTGATTCTCCTCCGTCCTCTGCTGAGATGAGAGTATTTTGCTAACCACAGAACAGGATAGAGCTTAAACGAATAATGATCTCCTGAATTATTAAGCATCTGAATAATTAGATAGAATCCCTTTCTGGGGTGTGAGAGAAAGAAGAGATATGCTGCGAGATGAAAGGACAAATGAGAGAAGAGTGAAAAAGATACCCACAAAAAGAACATAAAGGGGACTAAGTGATAAAAGCAGAAAGATGCCTTTTGCAGAGAGTCTTGATTTGCTCTGACTAAATTAAAACCCCGAGGGTCAAAACTTCTCCATTCTACTCCTTCCCCCAACCCCACCCCTTTCCCTCCAGGCATTACACTTTCTATTTTAGCCTTAGAAAGCTCTTCTGGGGCTTAAGTACCATCTATCAGGAGGCCACCCTGGGGAATGGGGGATGTCAGGCGGAACACCTAAGCAGCTTCATTTTTCTAGATTCTAGGTTCACCAACTCATTTTTAGAATTGGAAGCTTGCTGGCCCAGGACCAAGGAAGAGATCCATTATGCCAGAATGAACACACAACCCAGCCAGTGGATGTAGACAGGTTTATGAGGCTTTACAGAACAGCTCAAATTCCAGTATCCCAGTGTTCTTTTTTCTCAAAGCTACTTCCCCACCCAAGTCCCCGGGGCAAGCATCCCTGAGATAAGTAGACTATACTTTCCCGTGAACTTCCCCCAAACTTTTTGGTCCAATTACATCCTGTCTGGGGTTTTTACTTTCCTTTCCTATCCCCTTCCACCTGCCATCACCACTCCCACCCCCACCCCCACCCCCACTCCTACATCCATGAGTATCTCTGTCTCTTTCCACAGAAATGTTGAGCCCCTTCTCCCAACCCTTGGAATGCCTTGTGCTCTCCACTCTTTCCATCTGTCTCCTGTGAGGAGTAACACCCTGCTTCTCCCTTAGAAACCAAGAAGCACGTGCTTGACTAATAGCAGAGTAAAAGCTAGAAACTTGAGGTCTTGTTTCCCTGTGCTCACCACAGTGGGTGGGGAAAGAAGATATAGGATGATATCACTTTTCCTTTCCCTAGCTTCCATGCCCCAAAATTCATACACAGCCACACTCACCCACATTCATATCCACAATCATGCACACAACGGCGAAGGGAGGTGAGATGGGGAAGAAGGAGAAAGGGAAGTTTGCACCAACCAGCTCATGAATGCAACTTGAAAGATTTCACACGGCAAAAGGGAGGAAAAAAACGAAAACAAAACACACACATAATTAAAAAATAAAGAAGTACATGTCTCTTCCCACAGTCTCTTTCTTCATCTAGGGGCTGCCTCAGCCCCTGCATTTAAACCTAGAAGCTTCCTACTCCGTCTATCCAGCTGGAGCTTTTACAGGGCCTGGGTCTTCAGTTCAACAGGTTCCCCTGTGCCCTCTTGTTGTTCATTGGGGTCACTGGGTCTGGCACCTTTGAGGATAGACAGTCTCTCAGAAACACTCTTGAACCGGGGGAAGAGGAGAAAGTCGTAGATGAGGCTGCCCAGGGTCCCTCCAATGACTGGGCCCACCCAGAACACCTGTAGGAAGAGGCAAAGCATACTCAGGTTTGAGGAAGAGACCAGGAGTAAGGCTGCTGTTTTTCCAACCTTTTCAGTGGAAAACAGACATCCTGGATGTGGTGCATAAAATTGGGCACTATTAAATAGAAATCAGTGTGTATTTATTTGTTCTTTAAACCCTAGGCTCTGCTCTACTACCTGTACCTCAAAACTCACAATTTCTTTTCTGATTCATCTTCTCAGCACATGTATATTCTATTTGTTGTTATCAATTTACACTAGTTTAAATGTTCTTTTGAAAAAAAATTGAATGATTTTCAAATGTTTGGTTTGTATATGACCCACAACTTAAACATTGCAATATTTATTGAGGACTTACTCCATATCAGATTCTATGCTAAATGTTTTCCACATATAACTTCCACACTAATTTCTCACAACACCCATCTTATAGTTAAATAAACCAAGGTTCAGGATGATTACAGTCCTTGCCCAAGGTCACACCCAGGCTAGGAAAACGCTAGAAATGATCTCTGAGAGCAGAGGTTTCTGTCTTCATGTTCAGTTTTCTGACCTTGTAGCACCTAATTTTGGCATCCAGTGAGTACTCAGTAAAAAAATCCTCTGACTACAAGAAAAGGAACAGTGTGAGCAAGAGCCTCTCCTTCCAGCAAATGATGAATCCTGCTCACACAGGCATGCCAAACTCTCTGACAGTCCTCGTGGCTAAGGCTCTAGATAGAGCAGCCAATGTGTTCACACAGAAAGCTGGGACCAAACCTGGAACCTGCAGCCCACACCCATCCAGAAGAGTTTCAGGATTTTGCCCCTCTCCCCTCACTCACCCAGTGGTTGGTGAAGTTTCGAGTGAGAATAGCAGGAGCAAAGGAGCGGGCAGGGTTCATGCCTGCGCCAGTATAATACATCTGTAAAAGACACAGTTGTAACTGAGACACCCTCTCCGTTTCATCTCAGTTCTTCTCTCCACAACCCACATTGCCCTGGAGCTGGCATCTTGCCTCCAGCCAGCAGCAAAGAGGGAAGCACCACTTGCATGACTTTCTAAAGGTCCCCACAAGGGGTTGAGGACACTGATGCCCTATGCGGGGAGAGACTATGAACTCAAGGCAAAGTCCAATGTCTCCCTGTGATTCAGGCACTTCCACCGTGGGTCAAGAAGGACTTGATATAGCAGTCACAAAGGAGAGGAATAAGGCAGGGTGATTAGAGTAAAGTGGACAGTGCTCATGTTTGATAGTGGGATGGATGGAAAAAACCCTGAAAAGTTGGGAAAGGTCTGGAGGCCCTGTAATCCTTGAGCAAGAAGTTGTTTCCCTCTTCTGCTTACCCCAAAGAGGTGCCCCAGGGTGACGGAGAAGCCAACGGCCAAGGCCACAGAGCCCAGGCGGCCATTCCGCCTCTCGTCGTATGTGGCAAAGATGCAGAGCACAAACTGGAGTGTCAGGAAGATCTCCACCATGGTAGCCTGGCCCACATTCACCCCAGGATGCAACTGGGCACAGAAAGAAGAAAGAAGGCAGCTGTTAGGCTGTCACAGTGTTACCTCCTTAAGGCTTCCCAGGCAGGGATCCCCTTATGGCATCAGTTCCCTGGAGAGGAAGGAAAATACAACCCCCTTCATAATAAGTGTATTTGTTTCTTAATATGTCCTAACAGGACTCCACCAAAGTGGAAATAATTTCACTCACATTGATGGGGAAACTGAGGCCCCCTAAGATAAAATAAGTTTCCTCAAGACCCTGCAAGGAGTTGGAAGGAAAGCTGGGATCTGAGTTCAGATTCCTTGATTCTCAGTCTGGAGCTCTATGCCTTCCTTACCCCTCCATACCACCTGTCACCCTGAAACACGCAAATGCAAACACATACACACACACATCCCAGACTCCAGGGAACTGATCCACCCGTACCAGCCAGGGAACCAGGGATTCAGGACACTAGGTGTCTGCAGCCCCTCTCAGCCAACCATTACCGTGTTCAATGCTAAGTTTCCTCGGACGGCAGGCGGGGTAACACTATACAGCACGGCAGCCCCAGCCACGGCTCCCAGGAGCTGGGCTGCCATATAGAAGAAGGCACGGAGCAGGGACATCTGGGAGCCCACGAGGAAGGCAAAAGTGACTGCAGGATTGACATGGGCTCCACTGATGTGGCCCACAGCCTGCACCAGTGTGGCCAGGGCCAGGCCAAAGGCCATAGCCACCTGCAGGACGTGCAGGGGGCCGGGGGCCCAACGCAGTGAGGCCCCCAGTCCAAAGAAGACGTAGAAGAGGGTGGCAAAGAACTCTGCGAATATGGCCCTCCAGAAGGAGGCTGATCTCAGTTCCCACATGGTAGAGGGGATGGTCACGGTGCCTGAGGCCCTGATAGCCCTGTGGCCTGGTCTCCGTGGACAGTTCCCTTTATAGAGGACTCTTAATCCCTGGGAGGGGCAGGCTGAGGTGGCTGGCCCAGCCTCTTAACCCCTTCACAATTGTGGAGGACTGGGCCCACTCCCAAGCATCTGATAAAGCTGCCGAGCTTCCCCCTCCCTCTTCAGCTGGGAGAGAGCAATAGAGGAGGCTGGAAAGGGTTCAGAGCTGGAGAGACTCTGAGAGAGAGGCACCAAGGACAAGGGGATGGGAAGAGTCTGTCCTTTTCTTTGGAGTTCATAGTTCGGATTGCTATCTATGTTAGAAATTTCCTCAGCTCTGCTTGGAAGGTCAGTCAAACTGAGTTTACTTCATGGATTATGGAGGCCTCCAGGATCCTCTGAGTCTGCCAGGGATAAGGGTGGGGGTGGGGATCAGGAGAGGGGACCAGTAGGGAATTTGGATAACTGGAGAGAATTCTTTAGTTCCCTGGGATTAGATGGCCTTCTCCCATTGGCTGGCTTGGACTGGAATCTGTGGACCCTGCAGCTTTGGGACAGAATAGTTCTGCTGTGTTTAGCTTTCTCTGAGCCCAGGGTTTCCCAACCCCGAATCCCTGCTAGCACCTCCCTTCCCAAACCCTGGGTCTGACCTTAAACCACAGAGAAATAGGCACAGGGAAGAAGCTATCTTTCATGGATGGGCTAGGAGTGGTGTTGGAGGACTGGGGAGGGGAAAAGAGGTTAAAAGTTAAACCTCAGAATCAGCTTGTACTTCATCTTTTCTAACTCACAAGGTCATAGCAGGAAGAAGTGAGAGGAAGGAAACTGTTAAGGCTATTGAAGCAATGGGAAGGTCTAATGACCCCTAATATGGCTGTGATCAGGATACTGGAATCCTAAACCCCAGGTCTTAACACAGTCCATAAAGACAGCACCCCTGATCCTGAGGGAAAGTCTTGGGGTAGTCTGTGGAAGCAGGCTGGACAGAGAGAAAAAAACAACAAGATGAGGGAGGAGAGCTTGGGGAAGGGGATTCTT
This sequence comes from Bradypus variegatus, assembly GCA_004027775.1. Lineage (NCBI taxonomy): Eukaryota > Metazoa > Chordata > Mammalia > Pilosa > Bradypodidae > Bradypus > Bradypus variegatus. Next base: position 11,730 of record PVKY010009964.1, read on the forward strand.
GTGCTTGGGCTTCATAAGGGACTTGGGCCCTATGGTTGAGGGCTGTGTGGTGGTGGAGAAGGAAGAATGGGGCACTCTGGTAGGCTCTACCATCTCTACATTGTGGCAGGTCATACAGGCCACAGCTTTCCCCAGGAAGCACCAGGGAAGAACAGAAATTTGAAGGAGAGGCCTGCAGAGACAGTACCGAGCATGGGTCCAATCCAGTACACCTGCTGAGAGAGAGAAGGGACAAAGATTAGGGTCCATGCACCTCTATTCTTTCAGTATCGAGCTTGGGGGAGGACAGGAAGGGAGTTACAGCAAAGGGGGAAGGCCCATCTAACCCACTGCTGAGAATTGCTGAGAGCAGGTCAGAGGGCACCCGAGGGAACTGGAGCTCTCGACTTCATTGAAGAGGAATAATCTCTCAGTGGTCCTTGGAGTCTCTTGCATTCTAGAAGCCTCAGGCTCTGCAAACCTCACTGCACCTTACCCAGTGATGCTCCCAGAGCCCTGTCATGACTTCTGGCCCCAGGGAGCACGCAGGGTTCATGCTGCCTCCAGAAAAGGTGCCCTAGACAGAAGAGAGGATAGTGCAGCATGGGGTAGGAGCACAGTCTTTGGTTCAGATGTGGATGAGGATACACAGTGACAGAGCCTCTCATAACTGCTAGTGGAAGTGTAAATTGGGATAATCACTTTGGAACACAGTATAGTACTGTCTCATAAAGTTGAACAAAAACATACTTTCTGACCCAGTAATTTCACTTCTCACTTAGATACCCAAGAGAAATTTCTCTATACATACACTAGGAGACATGTACAAGAATGTTTAGAACAGCTCTGTTCACAGTAGCAAAAAAATGGAAGCAACTCAAATGCCCATCAGCAGGAGAATGGATGAATAAATTGTGGTATATTCACACAATGGAATAAAATTTATTCAGCAGTTTAAATGAGTGAACAAACACAGTGACACTCAACAGTAGGGATGAAACTTAGCAAAAAAAAATATTCCAGAAGATTATTGTGATGGTAGGTTTATGTGTCACTTTGGCCAGGTGATGGTGCCCAGGTGTCTGGTCAAGCAAGCACTGCCTGATTGTTACTATGCAGATACTTCGTCAACTTAAATTATCATAGGTTGATTGCATATTATGGCTGATCATATTTACAATCAATTGAGCAGATTGATTTCAACAATGAGAGAAGTCTCATCCAATCAGTTGAAACCTTCTG
>PVKY010009965.1:0-12950 GCA_004027775.1 Bradypus variegatus
AGGGATGATAACCCAGTGGTGTAGGCAAGTGGGCTGGATTTGAGCCTGGGATATGTCCCTCACTGGCTCTCTGACCAGGGAAGGTATATGGGTTTCTTGGGCTGACCAGAGCCAAGTACTACAAACTGGGTGGCTTTGAGCATCAGGAATTTATTGCCTCACAGGTCTGGAGGGCAGAAGTTGGAAATCAAGGTGTCAGCAGGGCCAGCTCCTCCTGAAGGCTCCAGGAGAGGAGCCTTCCCTGCCTGTCCCAGCGTCTGGTGGTTACCAGTGACCCTAGGTGTTCCTGGGCTTGGGACAGTGTAACTCCAGCCTGTCTGGGTCTTCACGGGGCTGTCTTCCTCTGTACCTGTGTCTCTTCCTACAAGGACATCCGTCCCAGTGGATGGATCACTAGTTCAGTAAGACCTCACCATAACTTGATTACTAGTGCAAAGACCCTATTTCCAAACCAGGTCACAGTCATAGGTCCTGGGGACAGGACTTCCAACATATCAACCCACAGTAGCAAATGACTTATCTTCCCCAGCCTCAGTTTCCTCTTTCATAAGATGAAGAAATAACATCCACGTGATAGGATTTTTAAGAGGATTAATTGAGATGCTGCATACATAAATGCTCAATAATTGTTACTTAATATAAATAACCCGATTCCTTCAGTTTAGGGGTGCAGATGCTGAAAGCTAGATGGCCACATGAATTTTACAGATACATATTTGGTCTGATAGGGGCACCATTTAGGAATACAATCTTTCCAACAATAGCCTTTCTATCTCAGAGCACAGCCAACTGCATACGTCTAGCAGAAGGTAGGAACACACTACACTGAGGAGTTAGAGTTTGCGACTGGCAGCTTGAGCTGGGGGTCAGGAGTGAACGTCCAAAGAAGAATGGCAAGGTCCAGGTTCTGCCTGTGTTATTTCGGGCAATCCGCTCAACTTGCATGGAGCAGGGTACCTATATGTTATTCCTTCCATGGATTTTTATTTGTCTGTTTATTTTACTTTGCTTTTTGGATCTGAAGCAGAAGAAATCCATTACTCTGTCAGAGTTACAGGTGACCTGAAGTTTGAAGGGCAAGGCTAATTCATTGGCTGTCAGGTTCATGCAGATGTCAAGGGTGTGCAAGGAGTTGAAATACTAATAAAAAGAATTGGCTAGGGCTGATTTTAAAGTCCTGTATTTAGGTCCCAAAGTCAGCTGCACAACTGCAGGATGAGGGGATCACAGGGCAAGAATTTATAGTTGGTCCCAGTCTATTGGAAAGGTAAGAAGACCCCTTTCAGGCCTCTTCCTCATCTCATGGGACTTAGGAAATTAAATCTGAGCTCTGGCTGGAGGGGATTTATTCTGCTGTCCCCCATAAATAAGTTATACTCTAATCCAATGTGACTGATGTCTTGTACATCCCAGTTGTCTTTTCTCAGTAGAGAACAGGAGAGTTCTTAAATATTAACGGGAGGTGGTGATGGTGAAAGACATGGTCTGACTTGGCAGCAGTCCACAGGGTTTCCAAATTTCCTATCAGGTGGTGGCCAGCAGGTCCCAGAGGTGTTCTTCCTCTGAGCAGTCACCCCAAGACCTGGTCTGGCCCTTCCCTTCAGGCACAGCTAGAGAAGGGTTCACAGGATGAAGGGTGTCTCTGCCTAGCAGGAAAACTCCAACTTTTACAGTTTAGCAAAAACTTTGAAGTGCATTATTGACTTTAGTTTGATACAAAGTTAAGTAAAAAAAAAAAAGTTCATCTTTGGCTGCAGATGGGTATAGACAGCAAATATGTTTTTTTATTTGTTGAGATATGTCACAGGTGAGGCAACAATACAGGCAATGTTTAGAAGGCAAGGCTCCATGCCAGGTGGGCAAAAGGGAGGGGACCCATTTAGACCCACATCAAACAGCTGGCTTCCGTCTGTTATGTTAGACCTTTTCATACATCTCTATATGTCTCATAATCTTTTTTGTTTTTTCCAATATTTTTCCCTTTGCACTTCTGTCAGAATATTTTCTACTGACATGTCTTCAAGTTCACCAATCTTCTCTTCTGCTGTGTCTAATCTGCCATTAAAACTGCCTACTGACCTTTTAATTTTAGTTATTACATTTTTCAGTTCTAGAATTTCCATTTAATTCTTGTTAAAGTAGATTAAAATCTCTGGTGGAATTCTCCACATCTTAAATCTGTTTCTTATGTTTTCTTGAACGTACCCATCATAGCTATTTCAAAGGCTTATCTGCTAATTCTGGTATCTGGATTACCTGAGGGTCTGTTTCTATTTTCTAGTTTCTTTTTCCTCTTGGATTTTCATAATTTAGTTCTGTTAAAATAAGTCTATAGATTTTTTATTGAGTGTCAGATATTATGAATAAAAAAGTGAAGAGTCTCTGGATGGGTCCCTTTCCTTTGGGGCAGATAAAGTAGGAGCTGGTTACTGGAATCCAGTCAGGGGCTTAGCTTTGGTTTGCCCCTGTTTGTAAGCCAGAGCCCCCCAGGTGCCCCAACTGAGAGCCAGGGTGTTCACCAGGGACCCTCCTCTCTGGCAGTTCTTGGATTTTAAACCTTATTTCCTTGACATCACAAGATTGCTGAAAATCCCACTCTGCTTTTCAAAAGCTTAGCTTCTTAGCCTCCTACCCCAGTTGGCTTCAGAGTTTGGCAAATGTCTCAAGGGGGAAAACTGGCAGCATGTTGGGTTACCTTATCTGTCCTTCGTTTTCAGAGAAATTCCAGCCACAAATCCCTAATTTTTGTCCTTCCATCTCCACAAGACTGCCTAAAGCTTTGCTTCGTTCCCTACCTCTTTGTAGCAGTCCCACCACCTGAGTCCTTTGCTGACATCCTCAGCCTCTTGCTTCATGCCCCGAATTAGCAAATTCCCTGCTATAAAAGGTGGCTGCAGAATGTCAGTTCCCCTCACCATCCAATTCCTCCTTCTCTAAGGTTTTGGTCCCCTTGGGTCCTGGGTGCCTTGGCAGCTTTCCAGTGCCTCTGCACAGAAGTATTTTGTATTTTATCTTTTCTCTTAGTCATAGTGGGGGTGATGGTTTGCCACGAACTACTCCATTGTACCCAGAAGCAGAAGATGCTTCCTTCTGTTTTTGATGCTAGGGGACAAAAATCCATTTTCCTGATGGTTAGAGGGTCTTCCTGTTTTACTAAGGCAAAGGGCAAATATGCAAAGTGTGTTTATGTTACAGGAGCAAGGCATTGGGGAAAAGGGCCACCTTTCCCAGATGAATGGAGCAACAAATCTTTTTTCTCTCTCCCACTCAGACTCCAGAACGACAGTGGCCAAGTTGGGAGGAAATAGTGCCATTGCGATCTGGCCTGGCCTGAGAGAGAGGATGGCTGTGCGGGGCTGTCTTAGGAGGAATGATGGGACAGTGTGGGGAATGGAAGCCAGTGGTAACTCGCACCGGTCACCTCCTTGGGGTCGGGCTCTGCTGATCCCTTTACATGCTCTCTCTCTCATATGTGACACCAAACCTACACTGTGGGGGTTATCACAACTGAGTAAACCGAGGCTCAAAGGTCAACCTTATGTGGCAGAGCCAGACTTAAGTGCAGGCAATTTGGTTCCAGAGCTCACACCACTTTGTAATAGACATGAAGATGCTTAGCCTGGATGAAAAAGGAGACAAGGGAAGAAGATTCGGAGTTGGGCGCAGTATAAAGGAAGATCAGTTAGGGCTGTCCAGAGCTGGACCAGCTGCCTTGCCTCTGGAGTGAGGGAGGTAGTGGTACTGGGGTATCCACATGGAGGCTGGAAGACGTGAGTGGGGCCTGATGGCCCGAGGCCCCTTCTGGCAGTTGGAGCCTGAGTGCAGATAGCACAGGAGGCCTGCAGAGGAGGCTGGAGGGAATGTGGTATGAGGCCCCCAAGGCCCTGCCTGGCCGCGTCCTCAGCCTCTCTCTCTCTTTTTCTGGTCCCACCTCTGCACTCTGTCCCCCACCCACTAGGCTCAAGCCACACCAGCCTTCCCATTCTGGAACAGACCAAGTGCTTTCTCCCTCCAAGGCCTTTGCCCACTTGGTGGCCTCTGCCTTGATGCTCTTCCTCCTGTGTTCCCCTGGCCAGCTCCCGCTGCTCATCCTTCAGCTCCAGCTGAAAGGCTGCCACCTCCAGGAGGCCCTCCCTGCCCACCTCAATTCAGGCAGCTCTTCCCCAATTAATCTCACTCCTATCCACATATTTGTTTCCTTCATGGAACTAACCATCATCTGTGATTATCTTCTTCGTTTAGTTGTTTTAGTTTGTAGAAAGTGAATTCCATGGGGGCAGATCCATATTTGTCTTTTTCATTAATGTATCCCTGATCTCTAGTATGGTATTGAATACTTTTTGAATGAAAGACTGAATTAATGAATGACCTTGGCCAAATTACCGTGAGCCTCACTTTCCTAATCTGTTAAATTGGGAGCATCTGTGGGGGAAGTTTGATTAGCAAGACGATTGTCCAACTTGAGCGTGTATCAGAATCATCTGGAAAACTTTTTCAACACAGAATTTCTGATTTTCTTAGGTTTGGATTGGGCCAAAGAATGTGTATTTCTAACAAGATCTCAGGTAATTTTGATGCTGCTGGTCCGAGGCTCGCACGTTGCGAACCACTAGATTAGAGCATCTGAAGGTCCCTTTGGGCACTTGTCTCTAATTTTACCAAATTGAAATAACAAATATGAATGCACCATGCTTATCAAGCACTGTATATAAATGTGAAAGATGTTACCAAACATCATAACAAACATTTACTTCAAAAGTAAAAGGGCAAGGGAGGCAGTGGAAGAAAAGGGAAGGAAAAAAAAGCCCTCTAAATCAGGAGGGATTAGCACTTACTGATGGGGTTTATAGAGGCAAAAGGTCAGTTCAGTGGTGAGATTTCAAGAGCACCGCCTGCCAGCTCAGAATTTAACCTCCATCTCTGAGGGTAAAATCACAGAATCACAAGTAGCGAATGAAGTTGGGAATCCAAGCCAGGGGGACAACAAAACAAAAGAAACCTTTGTGATGATTAAGCATCTCAGTTGGAGAGTCTTGTCTTCATCTAGCTGGATGTTTTGCTTATTAAGTGCCTCCTAGAGTGAACATTCTCTGTCGTTTTCCCCTGATGGCCAGCTGCTTTCCACTTCTCTTGTTCACGCTGCCTTCTACAAACGTACCATGGGTTTTAGGGATCCTCTGCAGTTAGATCTAAAGAGTTTGTTCCTGCCAGGCCCATTTTCTCTGTGCTCCTCCAGTTCTGCATGCACCCAAGCATCAGTTAAGGTTACAGGTCTTTGTGCCTGTCTTTACCAGTCCCTGTGCAACAGGGGGAGGCTTCCCCACAGTGGTGGCACCATGGACAGAAACCAGAGATGCCACATCTGCCCCCTCTGCCTTCCCTCCAGTCCCCACCCTAGCTGAGCCCAGCTGGAAGCCCCAGGCACCTGGTGATGGTGTCGCCCCATCAGGCCCCCGGTGCAGAGAGCAGAGAGGGGCGCCAGCACTGCCACGTTTTGCCAGCTGCATCCATTTCCGAGGGCGGCTATCAAAAGTTTCCACCAACTGGGGGACCTAAAAGAACGGAAACGTCTTTTTCACCGTTCAGTAGGCTGGAAGTCCAAATTCAAGATGCCCACAGGATGGCACTGCCTCTGGAGGCTGGGGGAGAGTTGTTACGGATTGAATTGTATCTTCCCCAGAGGACATGTTCAAGTCTGAATTCCCAGTCCCACTAATGTGATCCTATTAGGTGATGGGATCTTTAGAAGTGTTATTAGTTAAGATGAGGCCAAACTGGATTGGTGTGTGCCCTTAATCAGAAGAGGGTATTTGGACATGGAGGAACAGAGGAGAGAATGCCACAGACTGTGGGCAACCACTAGAAGCTGGAAGAGGCATGGAACAGATTCTTTGCTACAGGTTTTGCTTGAAGCACAGCCCTACTGATGCATTGATTTCAACTTTAGCCTCCAAAATTGTGAGACAATAGGTGTCTGTTTTAAACCACCCAGCTCTTGGCACACTGTTTTGGCAGCCCTAGGAATTTAAGATACTGTCCTTGCTTCTTCCAGGTTCTGGGGCCTCCAGGTGTCTCTTGGCTTGTGGCTGCCTCACTCCAGTCTCAGCCTCTGAATTCATGTATCGTGTCCGCCTCCTTATTGTATCTTCTCTTCCTCTATCTGCGTGACTCTCCTCTGTGTGTCTCTTGCAAGGACACTTGTCATTGGATTTAGGGCACACCCAGAAAATCCAGTTTGATCTACTCATCTCAAGATCCTTAACTTAATCACATCTGCAAAGACCATTTCTCCAAATGTGGTCACCATCACAGGTTCCAGGGATTTGGCATGGATGTATCTTTTGAGTGGCCACCATTCACCCCACTGCACCAGCCTTGTACATCTGACTGCTGTCACTGAGATGTCCAGATGGAGTGGAATCATCCGTCCCTCAAAGGCCTTTCAGAACTGGGACCACATCAAACTCTGGGAGCTCTGGGAGCTGGAGCTCCTTTGCATATCTGCTCTAAATAGATGATGATCCTTAAATTGGGGGTGGCAATGAAGGGTGGGTACCCATCTTACTTTGTTTCACAAACAATTAACATTATGACCTTTGGAAAATCACATATCATCCATGAGCCCCATCTTACATCTATACAGTGAAGCAGTCAGATTAAGTGATGTCTAAAATAGTGTCTCCCTCCCGAGCCCCATTACGCTATAACCCCTGCCAGGGCAGAGTGACCCTCTCTGGGTCAAGTTCAGAGCCGCGTATGTCTTCAAGCTTTGTAGGCTGCCCTGCATATTCATCTGCTGCTATCTATCGATCATAGAGGACCCAAGGATTCTGGTCTGACCTCTCACCCAGGACCAAATGCCGCCCAGCTCCCAGGTGGCATTTCAGATCAGGCATCTTTCAGTAGCTCAGATTTCCAGCCAAGCGATTCTTGAATCCTTTCATGCAGCAAAGTCTATCAGTGACACCATGGCACCTTTTCTGGTTGTGTTTTAATTGAAAAGATTTGATTATAGAAGCCTACACTGCGGTTGAAGGACTTGTTAAAATACATGTATTAAATCGAAAAGATTGCAATGTTTCGCTGTGTAATTATGTAAACAGTTACATAAAAGGAGCAGTTCACAGTTAGCAGGAATTCTTTTTCAATAGCACGGTGGCAAACTTGCATAGTTGATCAGTGACAGGTGAATTTATTTTTTCAGGGACAAACGCAACTTGTTGTCCCCCCTGATATCAGCTGGGCCAGGCCTTTCATTTCCTCCTTTGGTGTACATTTTTCCTTGAAATCTGTTGTGATTTTAAGTAACGTTTCTGTGTCCTCATGTGTGGAAAATAAAATGTCTCAAAACTGTTTAGATTTCTCTGAAGCAAAAATGATCCAGACATTTCAAAATCAAAATCTTCAACTGTGGTTTTAAAATAGGAATAGAACTACCTTAGAATTCCCTGCAGTTTTAATGAAAGTGTCCATTAAATTTACTGAGGATAAAAGAGCAATTTATTGCAAAACCCACTGTCCCTGGCTTCCCAAAGTACCCACGGTGCACACCTATCTTTTTCAAACTTGAAAATAAATGAAACGTTGCTCAGAGCTGTCACTGAAACATTACTTCTCCTTGTCCATCACTCATCCTGCCCTGGCTGCAATCATGACTTCCTCTCAGCCCCGAGAAAATGGGAACCATAAATGGGCTGGCGAATTATGTGCTTCCAGCGGTTTTGAAGGGAAGCATTTACTGAGGGAGAAAATTGTTTTAATCTTATAACAACCACGGAGGAGAGTTTGTAAAAACACGGAACACCTACACATACACTGGATTTTGTTGCATAGGAATACAGGGGAACGTTTCTTCCCACAAACGTGCTGATGTCTCAGCTGGGGGCGGGGAGGCCTGTGGGGGCACAGGGGAAGGGACGGAGGTGTGAAGGGGGCCGGGGGTGGGGGAGGGTCTGAGACCCTGGCGGAATCTGCTGGGAATCCCAGGGACCGAGGGAGAGGGAGCATACCCAGCACAGGATCAGGGCTCTCCAGCTCCTTCTGGAAATGCCAGCGGGATCCGCAGGACACCCCAAGATTGGCTTTTTCAGGGCCCAGCCCCTCAATTGTAGGATGAGGATTCTGGTGCCACCTTGACCGAAGGTGGCTTTTAATAACTTCATGGCAACTCCAGCCTAAATGCTCCTTCTAGTTCTTTTGGAATCCCTGGCAGAACTCAGCACATCAGGGGGATTATGAGTTAAGTGTCCACACTGGCCAAAAATGACAGACAAATAAATTTAGAGCTTCAGAAATCAGTCCTAGAGATGACTAGAAGGAGAAAATGAGAATAGTAAGAGAGTTGAAAGAAAAATGCATGAAGCCCATTTTGGGAGGGAGGGAGGGAAATGAGGATGCAGGATATTCAAAGGCTGTGTAAAACAGGTGTGCAGCGTGAGATATCTATGCAGCTGGATGCGCAGGAGAATGTGTGGGCCCCTGGGGAGAACGTGGCGAAAGGGGATTTTTGCATTTTCCTCTCTGTACTTACGAGTTTGAATCCTTTACCTGGGGACCTAACAATGGCTTTTTTGTGCCATTTTCAAAAGGAAGTAGGGGGTGGGGAGGTGCATTTTAAAAAGAAATGGCTGGATTTGGGGGGACAAACAAGTGGTTTATTTGTATAAATCAGATTACAAATGAAGCAGAGTAACACGGTGGAAGAGGCGAAACAAACTTGGAATGGATATCCTTCCTCTAGTTCACATCCCTTTGTTTTTTGTAGGAGAACGTAGTTCATACAAAGATGTGCTTTGTTCAAAAGGTAAACAACTGGTTTCTGGAAATACAGTCCATGCTCCGATCATTTCCAAGAGATGCAAAGCATACCTCCAGGAACAGCTCTTATGGAACAGGGAAAGTGGGTAACAAAAGGTGCTACACAGAATCTTGGAGCAGTGGGTATTTTCCTGGAATCTCTGGTTTAAAGGGAAGAGTGATTATATACTGTTAGTGACTGTTTTTCTGCTTGATCAGAATCCCTCCCTTTCATTCATTTGGTGCATGTGGGCTTTGGGTTCTAGAAAGGTGGTACCTGAGACTTGCCCTGTTGGATCTTCTCCCTCCCCATTCTCAGGCTGGACCCAAGGTCACTTCACTGGGGACCCCCAGCTTCTCTGCCTGTCCCCAGCTCTGTGCCCGCCCCTCTCAGTTCTGGGACAACCTGCCATCTTCCTAAAGCATCTTTGTGGTTCCACTCTTGTTGTACCAAGGTCTTCAGCCAGAGTCTCCCTTTCCATTTGACTTGCAGGCTTTCCCTCCCTGGGGTCCCTGGCTGCTGTTTCCGCCAGGTCTCCTGCTCCTTTCCACCGTCAGCCCTCTGCTTCGGCCCTCAGGTCATTTCACACTGCCCTGTATCTCCCTGCTCTGCCATCCCCTTCTCTCCACTACTACCCACTCCTTGGCGGTCCAGCCAAGCCCAGCTCCTCCATGCAGCCTTTGCCAACCGCCCCATCGTCAGCAATTGCTTGAACTTGACCACTTCATGTACACCTGCTGGGATCCGCATTACCGGTGCCCACCTGTGCCTGCCTCCCCTCTGCTTCTGGGAACCCCGAGGATTTCACTTCCCTGCCCCCTGAAGGCTGGGTGTGGCCACGTGACTAGTCTGGTCAATGACATGTGAAGGGAAGTGATGTGCGTCACCTCCAGGCCAGTGCAGATAACGCCCCTGCCACCCTGGGAGCTTGTGCTCAGATGGCAGTGGGGCCTCCTCCATCAGCCTGGGACCCCGAGTGACTCTGATGAGAAAATCTCCCCCGCCCCTGGTCCTGGCAGCTGGCATTGGATATGCAGGGGAACAAGAAATAAACTTTGCTTGTTTAAGCCCGCTGAGGCTTGGGGGTTTGATAACTAGTCCTGTCCTGACTGATGTGTCTGCTATATGCTGAACACCCAGGCAGCAACTGACCTGCATTACTTTATTTTAAAATGGATATTAGCAGCCCCATTTTTCAGAGGAGGAAACTGAGGCTTAGGGAATTTCAGTGACTTGACATGCTCAAAATCACACAGCAGATGTGTGGCAGTGTTGGGATTTTACACCAGCTCTTTCTGATTCCAAAGCTGGTGCTTTTACCCACCGTGCAAGCTGCTCTTTGTTTTCCTGGCCACACTACACTCTGAATGTATTTGTGCATGTGTGGATTTGTGGGTATGAGTGGTAGATGGTATATCTGCTTCTCACATTTTTTTGTGCTCACCTCTTTGCTCCCCACCTCCAGTATAGATTTTTACATGATAAAATCTCAACAAATAATCACCAACTCCTTATAGCCTCTTTGCACTTTATATTGTACCCCCCCACCCTGCTTTTTGTTCATGATAGTACCTTTCATTAGGTAAGGCTGCAATAACAAACAGCCCCCACATTTCAGTGGCTCTCCTCAACAAAGCTTAATTTCTTACCCCAATTATGTGGCAGTTGCTACTTGGTGGTGGCTCCTCTCCACATGTCATCTTAATATGGGACCCACAATATCAGGGGCACACAAAGGGTAAAGAGTAACAGAGCTGGTGGCACCACGCCGTGGCTCATACAACCTCTGCCCAGGTTTTGTGCATACCTCATCCACTCACCTTCCACTGGGCAAGTTGCACAACCAAGCCTAACAGTGGGGCAGGGAAGGACTCCCCCCCAGGGGGTGGTGCTGACGCTCCAGGGTGGGCGGGATGTGCAGTGCTCTCCCGGGCAGGGGATGAGTGGGCGCTAACGGAGGCAGCCGGGCTCTTGCCACTCAGGCTAAGCCACCACCCTCTTCTGGCTGGGTGACTCAGCCTTTCCTCGAGTCCCAGGCCAGGTCTTCCAGTGGCCTCCATTTTCTTTAGTTTTTCTGTTTGTTTATTTTTAAACCATAGAAGTAACACATCCTCACTCTAATGTATTTGTCACTCCTGCTAAGAAATTTCCATCCCTAAAGCAATCACTACTAACTGTTTAGGGCATATCATTTCAGATTGTTTTCCACGCCTGCACAACCACATAACATGTATGTAAGATTTTAGAGAAATAGGATCTTCCTATATATACATGTGCATATGTATGTATAAATGCATATATAAATGTATGTACGAATTTGGTCACAGAATTCTGTGACCAAGTTTTACAGTTAGCACATCCTAAATATCTTCTTGTTGAGCTGCCTTGTTCTTTTTTTTTGATTGCACAGTATTCTATGACATGGGCATACCACAGTTATTTACTATTTCTCTACTCATGGAAATTTAGTTTGTTTCCAACTTTATTTCTGTTACAACAGTGCTGCAAAGAGCATCTATATGCACATATACAGGTCGTTTTGTAAGCTGGATTCCTAGAAATGCAATTTCTAGGTTTGTGCCTTTTGCATTTTCAGGGAAACTGCCAGAATGTCCTTCTGGAAGACTGTGCCAGCTTATGCCCCCACCGATGACTAGAGAACCTGTCTCCACCCTACCCCTGCCAGAAGGTGTTTCACTGTTCATTTTTAATGATTTTAGACTCCCATAGAAGTTGCAAAAGTAGTACAGCAACTTCCTGCATACCCTTCTATGGTGGCTTGGAGCCATATACTCCAGAAAAAACCACATTCTTAAACTTAATCCATTCCCATGGGTGTGAACCCATTGTAAGCAGGACATTTTTGATGAGATTATATTGGCTGAACTGAGGCCCACCTCAATCAGGATGATTCTGAATCCTCATGCTTTATAAGTGAAATGAAATTCAGATTTAGAGAAAGCGACAGAGGAAGCATCCAGAAAAGGAACCCCAACAAAACAGGGATGAGAAGGGAGAGGCCGGGAGAGGCCTTGCTATTTGACAGAGAAGCCCAGGACCAAGGATCACCGGCGGCCGACCCCAGAACGCCACGTCTTCTGCACTGGTGATGCCTTCATTAGGACTCCGCTAGCCTTGAAACCGTGAGCCAATAAATTCCTGTTGTTTAAGTCAACCCATTGCAGAGCATTTGCTTGAGCAGCCAAGGAAACGAAAACACCTTCACCCAGCTTTCCTTAAAGATAGGGGCAAATTTAGATCCAGTCAGTGCAAGGAGGATTGCCAGGTTTCTAGTGTGAGGTAACAAGATGCTAGAAATCTACTTCTCCGACTTTCCCTTGAGCATCTTCAGGGCAGAGGCACTGCCTGGCCTCTACAAGCATTAGGCTTCTATTGCTCAGAAACTGAAGGTGGACTTGCAATTTGTAGCATGATTATTTAGGCCCCAAAACCTTCGATGGATGTGTTGTGAAAACTTTATGGAAAATTAATCTTGGAGAAGTAAAACACACCATTTCTTTTTGTTCGATTTTTTATAATAAAAGGAAGAAAATTAATGGTAGTGCCTGTGCTTCCTGTGTATTATACTGAGTCCACTCAGAGTCAAGCCATTATGAATACATTTGTTCTGATGAAAGGAACCCAGCATTAGACCAGAAATAGGATGATGCATTGAAATCAATTTAGGGTCAACCACATCAAGCCTTTTTAAAATTGTAGGTTTTACAGAACTTAAAACATAGCTTGTTTATTTCGTAGGATTTAGCTGTGATTCCTATTTCTCTGAAGCAGACAGGAAGCTTAGAGTGAGAACAAATTGTAGGCAGACAGAGACCTGGGTGAGGAAATGGGATTTTCAAAGTACCTCTGCCCTGTAGAGCCCCCAGCCGCATTTTGGGTGCACTTGGAGTGAAATGAGGATTTTTTCAAGGCTGTGTATTTTGATGGTGCTCTCACCCCATTTACCCAGACAGGGTTCCTTAGGGGGGCTTCTGTCTGAAGGGAGAAAACAGACACATGACCAGATCCTTAGGGGATGAGCGCTCTTAGCCCCTGGTGCCTTGGTCAGGGGGTAAGATGCTGTGCGCTGTGACAGTTACTGTCTCCTCCAGCCAAGAAATCAGTCCAGGAGATGGAGCTGAAGGCATCCCTG
>PVKY010009966.1:0-12950 GCA_004027775.1 Bradypus variegatus
GTCTTTATTTTATTGCTCATCTGCCCATACATTGGATAAAAGGGAGTGTCAGTCACAAGGTTTTCACAATTACATGGTAACATGATAAAAACTATATAGTTATACAATCATCAACAAGAATCCATTCTACTGGATTGCAGTTCAACAGTTTCAGGTATTTACCTCTAGATATTCTAATACACTGGAAACTAAAAAGGAATATCTATACAATGCATAGAATAAACTCCAGAATGACCTCTCGACTCTGCTTGAAATTTTTTAGCCACTGAAACTTTATTTTGTTTCATTTCTTTTTCCCCTTTTGGTCAAGAAGGCTTTCTCCATCCCATGATGCCACAGTCAGGTTCATCCCTGGGAGTCATGTCCATGTTGCCAGGGAGACTTACACTCCTGGGAGTCATGTCCCACATAGGGGGAAGGGCAGTGAGTTTACCTGCTGAGTTGGGTTAGAGATAGAAGCCACATCATGAACAACAAGAGACGTTCACTGGGAGTGACTTTGAGGCATAATTGTAAGTGGGCTTAGCCTCTCCTTTGCAGGAACAAGTTTCATAAGGGCAGACCTGAAGATCATGGGCTTGACTTATTAAATTGGGAGTCCCTAATGCTTGTGAGAATTTCAGTAATTTCCCAGGTGGGGAAGTTTAATATTTTCACATTTTTTCCTAGTCCCTCAAGAGGGCTTTGCAAATACTTTTTTATTTTCTGCCCCAAATACTCTGGAATGTATTGGTGTATTACATTAACCTGTACAGAATAACAAGGTCTCATTTCCTGTTCTAGGTTCCATGTAATTATGTTGATTAAATAAACTGACCATATAAGTTAAATTAGATAGAAAATTTTTATTTTGTACCAAATAAACATCTCTTCCTTCTGGTCTCACACAGAAGTTGAAGTTTCAAACTACAGTTGATTTCATCCATTATCCCGTATTCTGATTTACCTTAGTCCTAGCTGAGTCCATTTCATTTATGTCACTAACTGAAGTCTGATCTCTTTTTTAGCTTCCTTAACAGTTGCTGTATGGAGTAATGCTGGCTTTCGCAGCAGCAGAACTCTAACTCTGAGTCTCAGGTGTCATACAGATGCCCATAGTTCCAAGGACTGACCTGGTTACACACAAAGAGCTCAGCATCTCAGAATTTAGAAATAACAGTTAAAACTCAGGAATAGATGTGTTTACTCTAAGAGCTTATAATCTAGGAATCTTTACAATAAGCCTATTCAACATTGTGCACTCCTTAGTTGTCAATTGCCCAATCTCTGCCCATGTTCTATTCCCTGGCATCTATGCTTTCAGATTCAATTCTCAGCATTTGCTCATTATGATTAGTTTATATTAGTGAGGGCCTACAATATTTGTCCTTTCATTTCTGGCACATTTCACTCAACATAATGTCCTCAAGTTTCACACACCTAGTTGCATGCCTCCCAACTTCATTCCTTCTTGCAACCACTCAATATTCCATTGTATGTATACTCCACAGTTTGCCCCTCCATTCATTCATCGATGTACCCTTAGGCCACCATTGCAAATTGTGAATAATGCCACCATAAACACCAGTGTGCAAATGTCTATTTGTATCCCTGCTTTCAGTTCTTCCAAGAATATACCAAATAACGGGTTTCAGGATCATATTGCAATCCTATACTTAGACTCCTGTGGAGCCACCACACTGCCCTCCAGAGGGGTTGCACCATTCTACTTCCCTACCAATAGTGAATAGGTTTATCTCTCCACATCTTCTCCCTAGCTGAGATTTTCAATGCAACCTTATGAGAGACAATAAACTAGAATCACCCAGCTAAGCTTCTCCCAAATTCCTGACCCTCAGAAACTGTGTGAGATAACACATGTTTATTGTTTTAAGGTACTAAGTTTTGGGGTAATTTGTTAGCAGCAATATATAAGTAATACAATGAACTACAATCTCAGTATGAGGCAATGGAATGGAATTACTGCTTAAAATGTTATGTATTTTTAGAGAGCATCAATTGTATAAAGATTCCACATCAGTTATGGTAATAGTCCACTTCTAGACTTAGAGAAATTCAGGATACTATATATAATTTGAGTCGTGTACTTTGAAAGACATTTGCAACGACACTGAAAATAATAAAGGGCTCTCAGGATAATGAAGTCTTCACAAAATATAATATGTGAGGAGTGATTCAGACAACTGGTAATGTTTAACCTTGAGTAGACTTAGGGGTGAAATGATATCTGTTCATGTATTAAAAGCAGGAGCACAAGGAAGGTGTAATATATATATCATGCACATCCTGTGTTCCTCCAAAGGGAAGAAAATGAACAAAACGCTAAAGTTATAAAAACAGCAGATTTCAACTCAATATATGGAAGCATTTTTTGATGCTTCAAATTACTAATGAAAGAAGGACCTTCTCACAAGAAGAGTTGAAACATAGGCTGGATTATCACCTGCAAAAAAATAGTACAGAAAATTCCTGGACTGAGATTTTGGATAAATTTTGCAAAATGGCCTCAAGACTGCTTTCCAATTTGATCTAGGATACATTAGTTAGTTATCTGCAATTAATAGGAGATTTATAGGAACTCTGCTACACAAACCTCCAAGGTGTTGTAGAAGTATTATCTTAGGTGGCTCAGTGAACTTTTTACAGATCAATGGAATGTAATTAGTGTTTTCCCAGTTACAGAAGATCTGGAAAGAAAGCTATGGAAGGAAGATACCTCTCATTCTTCTTATTTGGCCTACTAATAATAATTTAAAAAGACTTCTCTGGGATAGATGGTGTATTTTCTGAAGCTAAAATTCAGATTCAGCTTTGGCTGAATTTTTATTATTATTTTTATTATTATATATATTATATTTGTTATATTATTATTATATTAAATTTATTATTATAAATCATGTTAATACACAACACCTTACATCTCTGGTTATTCATTTAGAATGCATTTGTGTAAGTATAAGAACAAAGGGCACAAATATTTTTAGGTTCCTGATACATAATTTGAAAATGACTTATAGAAAGATTGTAACAGTTTATGTTTTCTTCCAATCATATTTGAGAGTATCCTCACATCATCTCACCAGTAAATGAGAATTATAATTCTTTTGTTAATTTGAAAGTCAGAAAGGTAGTGTCTCTATTAATCTGGAGCACTTTGATAACTAATGAAGTCATGGTCTCATGTCTATTGTGAATTTGCTTTTTCTTTTTTTTTTTCAGTGAAGATCTTGTTCTTGTCCTGGTTACCACATAGGGTGTGGTGCCCTGGATGAGGGACACCTAGGCTTGAGGAGGTGCCCGGAGCTGAAATCCAGCTGTGCTTCCCTCTAGTGTTTGCTTGGCTTTATTTTAAACCCAGAACATTGTGAACTAGAATAACTTATAAGATATAAAATTAACCTTTCATACCACAAAGAACAAGAAAATAAGTGTAAATCATTTTCCCCACTAGAAATGATTTCATTATCTACTGTTTCAGATCATGCTACAGGATCTATTATGTGCTATATATGTAAATGTTAAACTTTCAGTCAGCTAACCAAAGTAACATAACTATTAATGACAGAATTGGGAAAACTTCTGAAGATTCTTATTTCTTCATTTTCAATGTAATACAATTTTGGGGTCTCTTAAGTGATATATTGTTTTCTCTTAAACCAAAAAAAAAAAACATTACAGAAGATGATGTCCTCATTCTTAAAAATAACTTAGAAATTATCATTAGGATAATATTTACAATTATAAGAACAACAATATATCTGTGACACTTTATATATTAGATTATTTTGTCTAATGTAGTAAACTTTCTTTAAACAGAAATGTGGAAAACAAAATCAAAGACTTTTAGCAATTTCTCTAATGTTATTAAAAAATCTTTTCTTAGTTTTACCATCTATAAATTGGGATTAATATTTATGTAGAGCATATATGAATATTATGTAAATATTGATTTATTATTATCTGTTGTGCTTTGAAGATGTGAAGTATTTAAAAAATAGTTTCACTTTCAAATTTATTAAGACATTAATAATATCTTCACTAGAATAATATATACATTAAAATGCCAAGATTAAGTCTGAAATAAACTTGTTTTTGACATTGCACAGGCCCATTGCTCTGAGCTCTTCCTCAAGAGACTAGCCCATATAAAAGTCCATTCTTAGATTGCTGTCTGAGAAAAATCTTATGTTCAAGCTCTTTCCTTATCATTGCTTCGCCAGGCTAAGTCCCCAAGTTCTTTTTTTTTAATTGTTATTATTTTTATTTTATTTTAGCAGTATAGATTAAGTTGAAGAAATATATAAGACAAAGTCTTCATAAATATATTAACATTCTAACATGGAAACTTGTCTTTCAACATCTTAGTTAGTATGACAAGATGTTTAGATTATAGTTCTAAAAAAAAAGTTCTCAAGTTCTTTGCTTTATAACCAAGGGGAAATGTCTGTTTTTTCCACTTCTTCCAAAACATGCTCCTAGCCTATGAACTTTCTCCAGTCCCCTGATTCACTAGGATTAACATTTATAAACTGCAATTACATAAAAAGCCAAGGGCCAAGAGCTTTCCAAATAGGTATAAATTTGCTTTCTTTGTAGTGGTAAAATGAGGTAATCTTAATTATCATTTTTAGCAAATATTGCAATTACATTCAGTTCCTTTAAAAATTGAATTGGTCTGGGTTTAGAATCTGGAAAATTTATTAAAATGTATCTTTCAGATGATGTGAGCACCCACTTTTCATATCGGATGGCTATTTGTTTGTGACTCAATGTTAAATACTTAAAATAGTGGAAAATTAATGTATTAGTTTCCAAAATCAATTTGAAAGGCAGAAAGATAGTGTTTCTGTTAATCTGCAGCATGTTTCCCTTCTTAGAAAGGCTGAGGGCTTTTTAGCTCTAAAGCCACCATTAAACCAACTTTGAAGATTTAGTTTTAAGGACATTATACCATCATCTAAGTAAAACATTGCCAGAAATTCTTTGCATATAGAGTATAACATTTTATTGCTATGCACTTATTTTCTAAAATGGGAGCTAACCTCATACCATTATAACAGAAAATAAATTTTAAAATGCAGAACACATGGATTTCTATTTTCTCAAATGCCCCTATAAATCATATGCCAGTATTAAAATATCTCATTGTTATTGGTATATCAAACATTTATGAAAGTCCAACTATTTCTTCTCTTTAAGTCATTTCTTCAAGTTAGTTTTCACAGTGTTTGACTTAAAAGAAAATCCATTCCTAACTCACATAATCCTTAGCCCTAACGTAGTTCAGCTATGATTTTTCCTTTGTGGCTCTGATATTTACACTTTAATTCATATCACACATAACATTTGAAATAATACTATCAGTGCAACAAAGGATAGATATCACCATATTTGGAATATAATTGCATAGATACTTTGATATATTATTATAATTCATGAAAGTCTATGGTTTATTCGATATATTACAACATTGTGGAAATACGTAATATTTTTGATGCTGCAATGAAATATAAAGAGAAGATAGATTTAATGAATAGTCAATACACTGACTATTACCAGGGATTCATTGATCACCTATCTTTCTTCATTGCACCCTAGTAAAAAAGAAAATTAAAACCATCAGTTCAATAGCACAACTATTCAGAACGAATTTTTTCAAGAAGTATGTTAGGGAAAACAGTTTGGGGAATGCAGTTTGAAGAACATCTGGCCCAACCATATACAAATAAATAATAGTAAATGCTTAACTAGGAGCTGTCAGAATTGGCAATTTATATTTTAAACAGTCTCAGATATGGGAAGACTCTAAAACTTTTCTTTAAACTCTGAGCCCTTATCATGTTTTCCCAGTGATAAAAAAGAAGCAATGCCATCCCTTTTGGTAAAATATTTGAGGTAGCTTTTAAAAACATAGTATTTTAAACATAAATGTAATTAAATTATTGGAGAATGACTTTGTTTTAAAAGAATCGTTAACTATGAGTTAAGTTGGGTCCTTTTCATCTTTGTATCTTCGTATCCCAACAGTGTGGGGCACAAGGTAGAAATGCACTAAATTTGTATTGAATGAAATATTTCACAAATATAATAGTCATTTAAAAAACTTAGGATTTTTTATATTATTAAATTTGGCATTGATTCAATGACAACAGCTCAAATTTTATGTTCAAGGGCAAAATCTATGTCATAAAACATATTTTACAGACATTCAAAACAATATAATTAGGCATAATTGTAAAATTATTAATTACATACTATTTATTAATTACATACTGATTTTTGCTTAAAAAGGTTTGTTGTCTAAAATCTCGAGTAATAAAGTATATCAGATAAGATGAAAACCTAAATGAATTTTTCACTTAGGTTAGGAAGAGCTTAAAATAGGAGTATATAGCAGGAATGTGAATAAGTCTGAACATCTGTCACTTATGTTGCTAACTTGAATAAGTATCTTTATTCAACTGAATCTGGAGTTTATTTGCATTTATACCAGACACTTGAAAATCAGCTATTGTTTTTATGGTTGTTTTTGAACTTTCAATGGATTAGTTGCTGTGCCAATTTTAGTGGGCAGTTATTTCTTGTCCAAGGCACAAATATGTGAAAATTAAAACAAAATGGAAATGCACTACCTTGGACTTTTCTATCTTGTGTTTTTCCTTTCTTTTTTCCTCAGATGTTTAAATAAACCTCAAAAAAAGTCTTTAAATGACAGTACGTTTCCACTAAGATTTCTCATGAATTCACATATTTTTATTTTTCAATTATGTTAAATTTCCAGATCTACTCTAGCACTACTAAATACATGGAGCTAAGTAATATCAATTTACTAAAAAGAATTGCACCCTCTAGTGAATTCACAGTATTACTTCACTTCTTGGCACTGCTGCCCTGAGTAGTTTAATAAATTATAGAAATGATGATCATGATGATGTTGATGATAGTGGTCTGGCCTACTTTTGTAATATTAAATTTTAATGGATTCTGTACTTGAATACAGGAAGTTTTATAATGATTGATTAGCGCTGCTTGCCAGATTTCTTAGAACAGGACATTAAAAAATCATGTGTTGAAAAAATAATGTTTTTCTAAAACTTTTCAGATTATTTAATTTTGAAACACAATTGGTTCTATTTTTTTTTTTTTAGGACTGTGGCTAAGTTGACACTGGCAAAGTTAAAAAGGGAATTAAAGCAGTCGTCCTAATAATTAAGAGTGTTCTGGTTGAAATGAGTTTAACTGGAAATCTAATTCCAGATGTTATGCCTCTATTTGATGTGGTTGTTATATACTTCAGGAATATTATACATTATCATGCTTATTCCTCTACACAAGTCAGAAATTTGTGCAATTAATGATACAGATTTGAAAATATTTGAAATTCTTTGGAGTTTTATTTAAATTTCAGTCACAATACCTGAATATAAAATAAAATAGTGGAGTGCTGTGAAAGGAGGTGCACTATTTAATTCTCTGTTTGTTTGTTAATGCAGACCTGATAATTCACTTTAAATCATAGGGAGCAAAAATTAAAATTGACAAGTTATCCAGGTGATTACATTTATAAAGATGATTAATTTAAATGTAACAATAATAATAAAGCAAAATAAGACAAAAATCAGCCAGAAGACTCACTTTTCCTTCAAAGTAGGATTCCTTTTTCTGGGGAATTGGAATTACTTGGATAATTATTTCTGTACCAGACCTCTCTGCCTGAATAGGCAAAGCTTTTTTACTATGTAATTTCAGTTAGCATAGCAGATGGCACGGTTACCAGTCCCATCAAGTTATTGTTTTTCTATATCAATAATAATAGAGTGATTCCATCAAGTTTCATGTAGTTTTCAACTTTCAAGTGCTTAGCAAATATAAATTCATTATTGCAGCATTCTTATGAAGTAGGAATTTTTAATAAATAAAATATAATCTAGATTAATTTATTTGAAAGGATCTGTGAAAGACAAGCTAACTCTAAAAAATTAAATGATAATATTAATTATATGAAAGAAACTAATATTGTTTTATGGTTTATTCTCCCTTAAAGTAATTTCAGAAGGAAATCGTGGGAGTAAGGGCCTGCTAAAGTTTAAAAAGAAAACGTTTCCAGTCTCCTTTTTCAAGTGAACCAACAATTAGGAATATTCCGAAGGAGACTTGATCAAATTCCAAGCAAGGTACAACCCCGCCCCACGTTTTCCCGAGTCAACTGGAGCGCCAAGAGCAGACGCCCCGCCCCGCCCGCTGTGCATGCGCGCGGTGCTCCTTGTAGCCCGCTGCTCCTGGTATCCCGCTGCTCCGCGGTCCCTGACCCTCTCCTCAAAGTGGGAGCGCCCGTTTAGGTCCTGGAGGATGTTTCGGTCCCATCTGCTCTTTCCCGGATGTTTCCTTCTCAACAGGACTGAGAGAACCGTTCATTTATCTTGGGAAGCCTGAGGCTTCGTCCTCTTGGCCTCTCTGCACACTTCTGTTGATCCTCCAAGGTGGGGCGACCGTCTGAACTGGAGAAGGAACCGCCCAGAAGCATAAGGAGGCCCCAAATCCTGCAGAAGAGGTCGTCCCTGAGAGTTAGAGGACTGGCAAAGCGGTGACAGCCTCCCCTATCCCGGGAGGTGGAGGCGCGGGACCTGCGCGGGGTCTCTCCAGGCGCCCTGTGCCCAGCACACGCCCGGGACGGGCCTCGCTCTTTCTTGACGCCTGCCGGGCGAAGAAGGCGGTCCTCAGGGGCTCCTCAGGAAAGGAAAGGGTCTTCAGAGTTAGGGAGGGTGGACGAGATTTGCTGCGGTTACTATCCTACACGTTCCCAAATGGGGAGCCTAACTGAAAGTCGAGGAAGGCGGAGATATGTGAAACTGGTTTCCTTGGCCTCTCTTCTGCGGTGATTTGTATTAAACCAGGGAATAGTGTCTTACTCTGCGTCCCCAGTTTACCTCACAGCTCTCAGCGATTTTCCGCCAACTCCCTGCATTGTTCTTTGTGGAAAGTTAAAAAATCTCTTTCCCTGATTGTTCATAAAGCTTTCTGGTTGTTTCTGCAGACTGTGTAGTGCTAGCTAGAGTTTTTGCACTATAGCAGTGTGATTTTCATTATAGGCAAACCTCACATCCCAGCACCACTTTTTGACTTTTATCCAAAGTTAGCATCAGTGTCTTTGTGGCAGTAATTTATGAGGAAAAACAGTTTATTTATTCGTTTTAAATTTCGTAAGTGGTGGGAAAGCAAGGGTTTAGATGTATGTTAGAGTTTAGAGGACAAGAAACACAAATGTAAGAAACAAGAAAACATTTTTTGTCACTTGTGATTTGGGGAGATGGAAAAAGTTAAATGAGAGCGGATGTTCAGTTCATCCAAAGTATCTGAATTTAGGTTTTAGTTAATCATTTCATTCCTTAAAATAAAATACACTCTCATGAACCATGATTCAGATAATACATGGCCCATTTAGTTAGTATAGTCTGCAAAGAAATTGAGATGGCTTTTAAAGCTCCACGTTTTTTTATAAAGGATATAAATAAAATATCAGTATTAAGAACATTCAGATGGGCTGATATCATTCATGATTTCTAGAGTTCATTAGCAAATTTGTCCGAGCTTCCTCAAGTTCCTTGGATAAAATGTACTTTCTGCTTGGGGCAAGTAACAAAAGACATAGAAGGCATTTTTGTTTCTGCAAGGCCATTTTGTAAAATCCTTTTCCTGCTGCTAGAGAATGCTCTTAATTTTTAGCATGTGAATACCAACCTAGTAAGAACAGTTTTTCCCCCAAAGCCAATAAGAAACAGGAAATTACTTTGGAAATTGTATTACATTTGATCTATTTTTCCCACTAACAATTATTTTCCTTGTTTTGTTTAGTATGGAATGTTAGGTCTGTTTGATTTTTGTTGGTATCCAAACAGAAGACAAAGGAACTCCTCGTTTTAGTTTATGCTTCTGTATTTCAATTAAGTATGTAGGCCCGGGATGTTTGGGCTCCTGTTCCAAATTTCCTTTTTGCAATGAGAAAGAAACTCACTTTTATTGAGGCACAGTTCATGACCAAAATCATTGTGTCTGACATTTTTCTTATTAACCATTATGGTAAATTAAATGGTCGTTCTCTTTTCCCTACTTCTTTTTTAATAAAATAAGGGATATTCAGAAGGGAATTTTTAGATAGGCAAGATATAATTAGATTTCAAATAAGAAAATACCAGATGAATACAAGGTGAAGATTTATGAAAAGTTCTAATAGATGATAAAGGCTTTATATCTTATCAGACGCATGTTGTGTTCAAGATATTTTGATTTCTGACAAGTGATACCCACCTCTTAAGAGTCAGATGCCAAAGTGTTAATCCACAACATGAGACTTAAAATAAATGTTCAGGAGTCTACATAGCATACAAGATCTGCCCTTTTCTACTTCTGGGTCTCATAATAACTTGTCAAAGTGGATGAATTTTAACACATATTTGGGCTCTTGCTATGTGCCATTATTCTGTTAGGCATTTTCCATATTTATCTTATCTAATCAGATCTTTTGTCCATTAATTTTTTTATTAGAGAAGTTGTTGGTTTACAGAACAATCATGCATAAAATACAGGATTCCCATACACCACCCCAGTGGGTTTACAGAACAATCATGCATAAAATACAAGATTCCCATACACCACCCCACCACCAACACCTTGCATTGATGTGGGACATTTGTTACAGTTGATGATAGCACTTTTTCATAATTGTACTTTTTTGGGGCAGTAGTTACCCTTTGTTACAATTGATGAAAGATTATTAAAATAGTAATATTAACTATCACCCATAGTTTACATTAGGTGTATTTTCCCCCATATACCACCCTATTATTAACAACCTGTATTAGTGTTATACATTGGTTATAATTCATGAAATATTCTTACACCTGCACTATTAACCATGGTCATCACCTACAGTGGGTTCACTGTGTTATACAGTCCTATGTTTTATCTTTTAATTTTTAGTCTAGTAACATGCATGACCTAAAGTTTCTCCTTTTAAACATATTCACCTGTATTACAATGTTAATTACACTACAATAATGTACTACCATCCCACCAGCCATTTCCAAAACTTTACAATTAACCTAAATAGAAATTTTGTCCAAATAAGCATCAACTCTCCATAATTGAACCCCAATCTATCCTCTGGTAACCTATATTCTAGATTTTAACTCCTAACATGAGTTTGCTTCTTACAAGTAGTTCATATCAGTTGGATCATACAATATTTGTCTTTTGGTGTCTGGCTCATTTCACTTAGCATAATGTCTAAGAGTTTCATCCTTGTTGTTGTGTGTGTGAGGACTGCACTCCTTTTTATGGCTGAATAATACTCCACTGTATGTATAAACCACATTTTGTTTATCCATTCATTGGTTGATGGACAGGGGTTGCTTTCAAATTTTGGCAGTTGTGAATAATGCCACTAGGAACATTGGTGTGCAAATATCTGTACAAGTCCCTGCTTTCAATTCTTCTGAGTTATGTACCTAGCAATGGGATTGCTGAGTCATATGGCAATTTTATACTTAGCTTCTTAATGAATTGCCAAACTGTCTTCCACAGCAGCTGCACCATTTTACATTCCCATCAGCAATGAATGATTGTTCCTATTTCTCCACATCCTCTCCAGCATTTGTAGTTTTCTAATTTTTTTAATACTAGCCATTCTAGTGTGTATGAAATGATATCTCATGTGGTTTTATTTGTGTTTCCCTAGTAGCTAGTGATGTTGAACATCTTTTCATATTCATTTTAGCCTTTTGTATATCTTCTTTGGAGAAAATCTATTAAAGTATTTTATCCATTTTTAAATTGGGTTATTTTTTTATTGTTGAGTTGTAGGATTTCTTGTACATGCTGGATATTAAACTTTTATCAGAAATGTGGTTTCCAAATATTTTCTTCCATTGAGTAGGTTTGTCTTTTCACTTTTGTGACAAAATCTTTTGATAAACAAAAGTTTTCCATTTTGATGATGTCCCATTTGTCTAATTTTTCTTTTGTTGTTTGTGCATTGGGTGTAAAGTCTAAGAAACTATTGCCTAACACACAATCCTGAAGATGCTTCCCTACATTTTCTTCTAGGGGTTTTATAGCCCTGATTCTTACTTGTAGGTCTCTGATCCATTTTGAGTTAATTTTTGTATACTGTGTGAAATAGGGGTCCTCTTTCATTCTTTGCATATGGACATCCAGTTCTCCCAGCACTATTTGTTGAAGAAACTTCTTTCTCAGTTAAACGGACTTGTCAACCTTGTCAAAAGTCAATTGGCCGTTTCTCACGCAGGACCAGAGACTCCGAGAGAGTGGCGATTGGCTGACGTGGAGGCTGCACGTTTTTCCTGAGAAACTTTGGGGGAGTGCATCAAGCCAGTTACTGGGACGTATTGTGCACATCTCAGCTTCAAATCTTGGAGCAAAAATCAGAGACATTGCCACAGCAAACAACAACAGAAGTACAAATTGAGGCATGGTCAAAAGAGCAGCTGGCAACTACCCAAGAACTATATGAAACAGTGTTTTCGGGGTGTCCAGTAACCAGTCACACATCGGACGCAAGTTTGGAATTGGAGGAAAAGCCGAGATCGCAGCGAACATTGTAAGTTCCCCGGACCAGGGGTCTGGCGCCCCTCCCCACCCAGATCTCACAGACTGTCTTGCTGCTGATTCCCTGAAAAGGGGAAAAAAAAACAAAAAACAAACAAAAGCTATCTGCTGAGGGCAATAAGAGGGGCTCAACCCAGACTCAACTGCAGAATTAATTAACAAATTAATTAACTAATTTTGGGAGCTGGGGGTGCTAAAGAAGGGCTGGGGTCCAAGAAGTGGGGGCACCTAAAAGTGGGCACCCACTCCCAGACTCCCAAAAAGCCATTTTCCCCCCTACATTTTGTCCCTTCTGGCTTCTCACTGATTCCTTATCTTTTTGCATT
>PVKY010009968.1:0-12948 GCA_004027775.1 Bradypus variegatus
CAACAATGAAATTATGGTATTGGGAGTATGGGACTTTCAAAGAGCCTGAAGTTAGCTGAGGTGCTGTGGCTGTGGTTGTTGTTACAGCTGTTTTAATCCAACAGAAACTGCTGTCTGCATATTTAAATTTTGATATAATAAAGCAAATCAAATCTATGGAAAAAAAGTATGCTCTGTTTTCACAAAAGGATCCTAGCTCAAGTAGAGGAGAGGGAGGAAGTTAACAGAACTACCCAGACTCATGAAAAATAGAAAATCATTGCATTTTTTAACATATAAATGAATCATTTCCTTCTTTTCTCAATTTAAGTCATGTAGGGGAAGATACAAGTGAACATGAATATTGCCACAGAGAGTATCCATGTAATAAAAAAAATTATGCAAAATTGTATTATACCAGAGTATGGGTCCCTTAGATTTTCATCTGTAGGTCAAATAAGTAACCTATTATTCATTTTTTAATTTTGTCATTTATTCAATAACATCCAGTGTTAACTAAGCAGTGTAATATAAACAGCATAGCAATCGTGAAAATATCTTTTTATCTCATCTATACCATATCTCTTTTCTTTCATTAATTTGTAGTTATATGTTTCTAAAGTAGTTTCTGCCAGGATCATAAGACAGTTAGTTAATTTCTTCAAACAAAACCCCTAGAAAAAAATATCCTCGATGTGCCAGAGCTAAAAACAAAGAGTCAAAAGGAAGGGAAAATACCAAATAATCTTAGGACCTTACCAAATACATTTAATCCTTTGAATAACTGTATAAATATTTGAGTGTCTTTTATTTATGTTTTCTTTCTCTTATTATAAAATAAGAAAGGCTTTATAAAGTAGTCCTCTAAAAGGGGGGGGGGGGGTATAAACTGTGGTTTTTTTATTTAGCTTCCTCAAAGCCAACATCAAAGGTTAGATTTTTGACATTCAAAACCAGATCATTCATGATTTCTCCTCTTTTTAAAAATTAATTTCTAAAATTTTATGTGGAGAAGAGTCAGAGATCTCAAGAGTTCTTATCTGGAGGCCTCTCACGGCCAAACTGAGTTGACAGGAATTACCCTTTTTTGCCAAAACCCAAAAACAAAACTGTATACATTCCTCCTTCCCTCCTTCCCACCCCCGTCTCACCTCCCCCTCCCCTTCTGACTCACAATGAAAATATTTTGATTCTTTTTTCTCCTTGTATTTAAGAGGGGGAAATAAGAGTCCTAGCAATATTATTGGAAGCATTGTACTATAATTTCATTACATAAAAGAAATGATCTGAAACTCTCAAATTTATTAAACAAACCCACAAAGTTTATTTAGAACTGGGTATGGGGATTGCTTCTTATTTGCATATGTTATCCTGTGAATTTACTACATTCATAATTTTAAGGTACTTAATGAGTGATTCAAATAGAAAAGGAATTAAATTGCTGACAATGACAGTAATAAAACTTAGGGGCAATGCATTAAAAAGGATGCAAGTCTAAAGCTGTTTGGCTTAGTCATATTGTGCATACTACAATCCAGTTTTTTTCCTACAATCCGATTTTTATTGAAACTCTAGCAGCTTGAGATAAAGTTGTCATAAAGTCTTATCAACAGTAGTCAAGATAACATGAACATTAACAAACCATATTTAGATCATTTCAATTCCCTCATCATCCCACCCATAAAAAGGCAGTGGATGAGAAAATTATCCAGTTTGCCTTCATTCACTTCTTCCTTACCTTCCCACAGACAATCAGAGCCTTTCTACATTGCCCACTCTTCTCTATTCCTTTCATCAAAATTCATTATCTCTGAGCCATTACTATCACAGGAACTTCTTACCTTGTTCTCCTTACGTCTGGGCTGGGTATGCTACAGCTCTCCTCATCTCTCCAAGTCCAACTCAAATATCACTTCTTCTCCCTAGCTTTCCCTAAGCCCCCTCCAGAATTAATCAGTCCCTAACATGGGCACTCCCTGGCACTCCATCACACTACCTATCACACTTTATTGATTGGCTCTCGTTTGCATATGCCTGTACCTCTCAATAAATTTTGCACCTCCTGAGGACAGAAATGCCTCTATTTCACTAACATATGAGCACAGCATCTCCCACAAGAGGCTCTCAATAATTTTGTAGAATTGAACTCACTAGTTTTATTGATGGAATTCGGCTACCTACCTAACTGTGTCAATTTTTCCATGATGACAAGACTCTTGCTTATTTAAAACATGCTTTTAAAACATGTGTAGAATGTAAGAGAGCTGTTGCCCTAAGTAGTAGATGGAAAAAGGCCCAAAGTGGGCCAAAGTATCCTTTCAAAATCCCTTTCCTAAGGAGAATAGTGGGCAAAACACGCAGCACAACATGCCTGAACATTCAAGCTACCTATTTGCTTCTTTTCTTCAACAAGTGCTTAATGAATTGCACATTCGCTAGGTGTTGGTGACTCAGAACCTAGTAAGAGGTGGTCTCTGCTCTCCAGAAACCCAGACTCATTGAGAAACATAAGATTTGAGAGGAGTCATGACTCCTCTCAAATCAGATCAGTGGTGTTCTGGCAAAGGGGGTGGAGGAAGCCCTGCCTTGCAGTGTTTGCTCATTTCCATGGTGTAAATATTCACACCATGAATGATTTCCAGTTGCCAACGCGATGTCACTGAACACAGAGTTGGGAAGAGATGCACTCACTGGTTCCCATGAGCACATGCAGGCCTACGCCACGTACTCCTTCAGCCTACAAACTAGATTTCCCTTCACCCACTACTTCTCTGAATAAGTATTTATTGAGCACCTACTAAGTGTCAGGCACTGTGCTGCTCAGTAGGAACAGAAATAGTAAGCAAACAGCCCAGCGCCTGCCTCATACACTATGCAGCATCTCACGGTAGAAACCTACCAAGCTGGGGAGGTCAGTGAAGGGGTGTCTGAGAAGAGAAGGGAAGGGAGCTAGAATCTGTTGGATAAATTGAACTTAACTTATCAAAGAGGAAGGAGGGTGTCCCTGACAAAGGCAATGAGAACACCACGTGGGTAAGAAATATGGCCTTTATCCTAAAAGAAAGAAGAAGGCCTTGGTGAGTATTAAGCTGGGGAAAGGCATGATCAGATTGGAAGTCTAAAAGCTTGCTCTGGCTCCTGTGTGGAGAAAATCCTAGAGAGGCAAAATGCATGCAGAGAAGCCAATCTGGATTTGTGGCAGGAATTGGGGTGGCTCATGGTGGTAGCAGTGAGGATGGTGTAAAAACGGTACATTAGAGATACCTAATGGAGGTTCAGGGAGAGGAAACAGCAAGGACAAACCTCCGGGTTTCGACAACTGGGGGTATAGATGAATGTCAGTGATAGGAGGAAGATGATAGGTTTGGGAAGCAAAATCAAGAGTTCACATTTGGATATTGAGTTCCTCAACATGGTTTACCACCACCCCCCTTTATATAAAAGTGTTGATGGCACCCTTCAAAAGAACACCCATACCTCTTATCATGACCTCTGAGCCCTTCACACAACTGGTTCCAGTTCCTTCCCAGCCTGATTTTCCTCCTTACCAACAGTACATGGGGTGTAGTTGCCATGCACTCCATGTACTGCTATTTCCCTCAGTCATCAGTAGCCCCTTCCCAAGACTTTCAGGAAACCAGTGGAAACCTATCCACATTTTTCTTCCCTAAGCCCCCCATCAAAACTTGCTTTCTGATGCTTGCTCCTTAGTGAGGTACAAATGCTCAATAGCTAACAGAACCACCCACCCCAGAACTGTCTGCATTACAGGCTGAAGACATGAAGTTCAGATCATGTCACATTTATCAGTGTGTCTCCTGAATTTTGTCACAGTGCCTAGCAAATGGCTACCATATTTTCCAAAACAAAATTACAACACCTGGCCTACCAACATGAGCACACTTAGAGGAAGAAGAAAGATTGGTCTCCAGCATACAATAAGCACTCACCAAACACTGGCTGTATACAAATTCTTGAACTCACTGATTGCTTCAACAAAGAATCCCTGTGTGTCTACTATGCCCCTAGCACAAAGTAGATGGTTCAATAATGGACAAACGATAGCCTGCCGGGCATCAGAAGCTTCCCTCCACATGGGAACTTCTACTCAGCTTCTGGAACAGATGCCTCTGGTAGCTACCTGACATCCCTGGGGTCCACTTCTGATTTTGGCCTCTTATCACGCCACCTCAACAGGGCTTCCTTCTACTTCAGTCCAACTCTGCAGGAGCTACCTGTCCTGCACCTGAGCACAGCCCACAAGCGTGAAGGAGTCACTGCACCCAGGGACAACCCTCAACCAATGGGAGACAGGAGATAGCACATAAATGCTCTGGTCCTTCCGGAGAACAATTCTGGAAGGTATATTTTAATCTACCTTTTAGGAGATCTCAACAGAATTGAGCACACATTGCCTCAGCAGCGACTCTGATATTATCATCTTAGTGGTTATTTCTCCCCTGCTCTCACTATACTCGCTCCCTCACTCCTGCTTCCTAGGATCACCTGCATCCAAATCCCTGTCTAAGGTCTACTTTCAGGGTCATCACAAGCCAAGACAGCCTCCAATCGAAATCAACCATTTCAGCACGCATGGGATACCCAGCTTTCACCCCGGATGAAAGTCCACACTGACAACAGGGTGAGGTCCATTCAGAAACTTATTCAGTTCTGTTGTTTCATGGGGACTTCTGTGGAATGTTACAGTGGAGCCAGTACAGAGTAAGTGCTAAATACATGCCTTCTGAATTAAATCCAGGTACAAATCTAACTTCTTCACTGGTAGTAAAAAGGAGGTAATGCATGTGGCTTGCCAAATTATTGGTTTTCCTCACCATCCCTTGCATTCCTCTGAGTCTAATTTTGTTCTTTTCTTCAGCCTTGGCCCACTATGTTAGAATAAATTTATCAATCTATTACATGCTACTTAAACTTCCTAAAATGACCTCAGAACAGTTTTTTTTAGAAGTTTGTTTTGAAGTTAAACATTCTCAGCTATCCATTAGCATGACAAAGTCTGCATTTTATTTAGACATTGCCATTAATAATGAAATGATACATGATTTCCACTCCTGCAGTTCTTCCTTCCTTGCACAATCAATTATACATTTAAGAAAATACTTAGTGGATAGAAGGCTTCTCTAATTAACCATCACTTGAGGGAACCTGTGAAAATCTTAAAACTAGAAATGATCTAGCATGTAGGATGGTGGAGAAAAAAAATAATCCACTGAAAACATTTGCCTCGATCAAAAAACATAAATTTTTATGCATTTTGAATGGCTAAATCAGGAAAACCTCACATACACACATTTTTTTTTTTTTACCCAATAAAGACTTTGAGGTGCACTCAATATTCTGCAAAAGCAAAACTCTTTGGCTCTTTGTTCCAGTGAAGAAGCCAGTACTAAATTGAAATTAAATTATTTTGGGTGAGACTCAGCCCCCAAATTTCTGTCTCTTAGAGAAAACAGTCTTCTCTGTCAAAGTCGTTGAGGATTTGACTTAGCTGGTTCTTGAGAATTTGGGAAATTTTCCAAAGTTAAAATCGAACAGAAATAGCTACCATAAGATTTCCCAGAAGGCAAGATGAAGATGGCTTTTCTCACTAAAATTATTACATATCACATCCAGTTGGGGAAGGGGTGCTTATCTTGGGATAATCTCCAGCATGAATTTGCATCCTGGTTGTCCTGGAAAATAGCTGTGGCACATCAGAGCAAATTCACGCTACTTGGTGGGTTCTAAGGCTTTCTCTTTCTCTCCCTCTAGAGGCAGAAAATGAAGCACTAGGTAAGTTTTGATTTGGAGCCATTAGAAATAAAATGGGAAAAGTCGCTCCAACAGGAATGGAACGAAGTCCTGAAAAGAAGGCAGGGGTGCAAAAGGGAGAAGCAGGGAGCAGTGGCCGAGGAGGAGTGGCGGTGGGGGGCTGGGCACTGGCTCTTCTCCGTCCTCCTCCTCAGGCTCCATCTCCCTCCCCCGCCCGCCGCACCGCTCGGTCTCTGCTTCTGCATCTTGCTCCTGTTTTCTCTCCTGCCTTCCACCTCCCAAGTCCGCGCAGCCGTCATCTTTTCCAGCCCCTCTCCCCACCCCTCAGGACCATGCTTATCCTGGGAATGATCTCACCTCCCACCCGAGTGTCCTTTCCAGAGCGTCCCCTCGGTCCCATTGACCTGTGACAGCTCCTCAGACCTCATCAACTCACCGGGGCAAGAGCGTCTTTTACCCCACATACCATAAGCATATTTTTAAAGTACTTGTACAGGAACTGATTTCTAACTCCTGACCCACCCCTCCAGCCTCACTAGCCTCCGATGGTCAGCAGCCCTCCTTCCCCACCAGGGCCCAGAAGCCTGGGAAGGCAACTCAGCAGAGGGGGAAGGTGGGGGGCAAAGCTGGGTGTCTGTGAGCTTTTTAAACCCACATGCTGGCAAAGAGAAAAACCTCAGGTCTGACTTTAGAGCCTTTGACACATAATTGGTAGCCAATTTTCCTAAGTGGTGAGTCAATTTTCTGCTTGTGAAATGTAACTTTACTCTGGTGAACACCAGGCCCCAGGGTTTTCAATGTGGCTTAACAGCAATTATATGAATGTTAAGAAAGGGGGAAGTGTTAAAGTCCCTACATTTACATTTTTCATGTTTTTACCTCTTAAAGGGATAGGAGACTGCTCCTAACCAACCAACCCAAGAAAAACCCACCCAAAGACAGACACAGGATATCCTGAGAAAAAAGGAAAAAATAATAATAATTTTAAAGCCACACCACGAAGGGTACATTTTAAAAAAATTCCCTCAAGTATTCAGACAAGCAGTAAAATGTAATGTGAAGGCACAAAACATGCAGAGGTCAGGGCATCCTTTTCCTAGTCCCCCCTCGAGCTATTTTCTTTGCTCCCACCCTACCCTCTTCCCTCTACCACCTCCATCCCCCAAACAAATACCCGGGGCGGGCTGGCGGCGCAGGGCCTGCGGCAGGCCGGCTCCCCCCTACCCCTCAGCCCCTCCAAACACACACCCCGGAGGCCGCCCGCTCCCGCTCCACATGTGCGACTCATGTTTCTGCTTTCACTGGCGACAAACTGGAGCCGGGGCCTTTCCGTTTAGGAGGAACTCGCTACGTGTCGCTAACAACAACACAAACACCGCCTGCCCTTCTCTGTGCTCGGCTGCCCACAGCGCGCTCGGCTCCGCGGCTGGATTTATAGCAAGGAGCCCGGGCTGTAAGAGGTAATTCATGAATCCCCACAATGCCACTACTGAGAGGGGGGAAAAGAAACATCGGTGTGTTCCTGCTCCCTGGGCGTCTGTCCCAAGCAGATCATGAGCTGCAGTTGTGCACAATCATGCTAGAAGCACAACACATGCAGTTTGTCCTCATTAATTTTGTTGTAATTTTTTTAATCAGGAAAAGAGTCGTTTCCGCCACCTCCCTTTTATCATAATTCGTTGAAAATGTAACAGGCTTAAAATGTTCTTTTGCTGTTAATAGTTGCAATAGAAAAGCCATACTTCATATCTATGTTTACACAAACACACCCACATGGCAGGCGCGCACACACACACACATATTCATGCTCACAATATACTCACAGGCGAAAAAAAATTATACCACTATTAATGGACTTCCCTGGAAATTTTCATATGTTCATTTCTCAAAGACAAAATGATTTTCATAAAACCAAACTGATTTGGGAAATGTCTACTATGAATGAAGTTTTGCAAAGATGGCTGAGAAAACAAAGTAATTGATGTTAAAAAAACATTTAGCAGAGGAAAAATAAACAACCTAGGAATTCCACCAAAAAAAGAAATCGTATGTCACACAGACATATATTTATTGCTTCACAGCCCCCAAACAGCTCATAACTATCTCAAAGCAAAGATAAAATTATTGCACGTTGAGAGCTACACTTTGGACTATCAGACTCAATTCCAAAAGATATAGAAAAACCCACAGCAAAGATACATAGATGAAATTTTGTACCCAGTTCTGTATTAAAAGTTGGCTGGTCAGGTCTCAAGAATCAAAGCCTGGTCTGTGGTTGCAAGCTCGGGGTTCACAGCACAACACTTTGGGGTTTCTCTAAATCTGAGCCATAACCTGACAAGATGCTCCCTCTCTTTGTCTTTCTCCCTAACACTCAGACAAGAATCCTGGAGTTCCTGCCTAGGTCAGCCAATCCAAGCTGGAATTAAGGAGACAGACCCTTTAAGTGAGAATTTGGGGCTGCAAACCTTCAAGAGAGGCCCGGGGAGGGAGGGATAATTGTTTGAGCGGAGCTCCTGTCTCCTCAGTGGTCCCTGAGACCCTGCTGGCTGTGGCTGCTTACGTTTGGCAGTAACCAGAGCAAGTTCAGGAAGCGGTTTCATGTTTCTGCCCTTAGCCTTCTGTCGGTGAAGCCTGGCACATCTTTTTTGTGGTTGTAATTTAAATGAGACAACCAACTGCACAGCTGTCTCGGTCAAATTATGCAGGGCCATGTGGCCTTTCTTCCATCTTTAAAAAGTCCAGGGCACCTCTGACCATGTTAGAGGGAAGCCCAGGGGAGCAGTGACCAACAAAAGGATGGAAATTTGCCTAAATGAATATATTAAAGGCTGCACTCAGAAAATGGAAATGTTCCTTTTTAAATAGAAGTAGAATAGTATCATGATTAAGAGTCTGATCCTTGGGGCCTGACACAGCAGGATTTGAATCCCAGCTCCACCACTCAATAGTGAGGTGACCTTGGGCACGTTAAACTCTCAGAGCCTCAGTCCCTTCATCTGTAAAATGGGGGACATGAAAGTACTCTCCACAGAGAGTTGTAAGGATTAAATGAGAGCGAACTTCGCAAACCTGTGGCTTAAGAAATGTTAGCTAATAAATGTAACAAATGTAATAAATGTAACAAGTGTTAATAAATGTAATCGTCATCAACAGTAATTACAGTAATTACAACAATAACACAGAGAACATATAAACACACCAATGCCAAGCTCCTCCATGCCAAGTTCGCTGCACCCCAGGAGATTAGCTTTATTTTGCCTCTAGGCTTTATTTTACATATTACAGAATTTCAAACTAGCCAAGCTGCAAGTTAAACTAATGTGACAGAAGTTTCTTGTAGTTTGTTTTATTTATTCTGTCTAACCTACATCAAGTGTTTTGACATCTCTCTCCCTCCCTCCCTCTCTCCCTCTCTCTCTCTCTCTCTTTCTCTCTGTCACACACACACAGAGAAAGAGAGAAGAATGTGAATATAAGTGTGCATCTATGACACCAATATGAGCCAACAGACACACAGACGCAAAATTAGTACATGTGACTCAGAATGAAAGGAACATAATTATCAACTTGATTTTGACAGCACTATTGATGATAATTATGAACTGCATGGCAAAAATAAACTCTCAGACATACTGAAAGCAGGACCCATTGTATTTTACTCCTGAGAGCCTTTTAAAATTGAGGTTACATTATAATCAGGTGGCAAAGAGATAAGGACCTTGCCTCGGGGGCACTTCCTTGGGATAAATGACCAGTTCTTATCCCTGGAGTTGGAAGGAGTTGTTGGCCAAAAGCACCATGGGGCCAGTGACCCCTTGCTCGTCATTAATTGTCACAAAATTCCCTGGAACCAAGATCATTATTGCTAATATAAGCTTAAATAAAAATTCCAGAGACATATGGATTTCTTTTGATAGTTAGTCTTATTTCTTTGGATTTTTATAGGGCTTTTCTATAGAAATAATGTTCTACACATTAACTCTGTAGTTGGTTTGTCTTAACACTTGATATCATTTAAAGTAACAGTTCATTGGACATAAAATAAGAAATGAAGGAAAGCACAATGAAAAACAAGAAAGCCTGAGAGTGCCTATTCTGTACCTGGAATTCTCAGAAAATCGTTAAACAGGGGACCCACAATTTGTTATAAACAATGTTCCAAATTGTTTCTTTGGAGTTTGTCAAAAAAAAAAAAAAAAAAACAACCCTGTACCATTTATATGTAAAGGTACAAGAAGTTCACATTTAAAATAGATAGATAGATTTTGTTCCCATCCTGCACAGTTTGTATCTCAAGCTCTCATCTCTGCCCATAACAACAACAACAAAATGTTTTCAAGAGTTTGTAAGATGCTAATTTTTTTTAAGCTTAAGGAATATACACTGTATTCTCACACAAACACAGAGCATATGATTTCATAGCTTTATTCTAAAGACATTCAGAGTTATTTGGTCTTGAAGGGAATTATCCACCCCCAAAAGCACAGAAATGAAGAGGATATGCTGTCAGCATTTACCTAATGAGCACATACGATATGCAACTCAGTGTATATCCCCATATACTAACATTAGGCTGCTTCATCTAGAAGAAAAGTCTAAACCAGAGGTATCTAGCTAAACAACTCTGAAATGCTACACAAGTAGCCTCTGACAACAGCCTTTTGGTTTTACTATATCACATAAATGCGTTGGTCCACGTGGCTCACATTTTAAAAGCCTACAGTTGTCTTTTTACTAGATCCCTTCCCCATCTTGCCCAAGTTATGCTACCAATAAATTTAACTCAATTAGCCATGTAAGGTGCATCATCTAATGACCTCATCTAAGAGCCCCCTGCATTAAGGGAGATCTTAGCATAGATATGGGCTGTGTCTACTGCCTTGTCCTCTTATTGCATAGTTGATATTTTGGACAAGGTAACAAGGGAGGAGTGGAAGTTGGTAGAGAATGTCACTGGTTGTTCATTTGTACTGTGATGTTGCTATTTACCTTAGGGTACAGGTTACTCAAGCAAATGTTTAATAATAGGCCATTGTCCAATGTTAGATAGAAGAGGTGACCAGATTTATAGGAGTATAGTATATAGAGAGGAAACCTTAAAGATCCTGTGTCCCATTCTCTCATTTATAAATAGGAAAACTGAAACCCAGGGAAGTTAAGAGACTTGCAAAGCTCACATAACTAAATGGCCGAGGCAGTATTAAAAACCAGGTCTCCTGTGTCCTGGTTCAGCATTCTAAA
Source organism: Bradypus variegatus (assembly GCA_004027775.1). Lineage (NCBI taxonomy): Eukaryota > Metazoa > Chordata > Mammalia > Pilosa > Bradypodidae > Bradypus > Bradypus variegatus. The sequence goes on from PVKY010009968.1 coordinate 10,996, forward strand.
CAGTTTGCTTTTCATTTTCATTATAAATGAAAACCCCAACCTCAGAATGAGCAATTTAACTTATCAGACCTATAATACAACCAAAGCATGCTCACTCCTTAACAGAGGGATATTCTCGAATTTAGGCTTATAATGGAGGTACCTTGAAGGTCGAAAATTGGCATAGTAGGGCATTAACCTACCCTGAATACGATGTGTAATGAATTGCTTCAAATCTTATGGAGGGTGGGGCAGTGGCAGGAATGGCCAGGTGATGGTGGGAGAAAGATGAATGCCTCAACTGGTGGTAATTTGATAAAAAGAAAGGGATTCTACACCACATGCAATTTCTTTAGTAAGTGACTGCCCTAGAAGCTTACTTTATTTCATATAGTAGATGCTTCATGAGCATTTATTAAATTAACATACCGGCTTCCTTTGTTTCTCCTTTTTGAGGGAAATGAATTCAACAGGTGCTGGTTCTCAACACCTCTGTGAATGGAAACAATGACTTCCAAACAAGAGAATGCCCATCATGAAAGAATTTTGTATAGGTTTAGCAGAATTATTCTTTTTGGGTTTCTACATCAAAATAGTTGGGAGCTTGAGGGAATTCAGCTTGTGGAATGGTTTGTGGTAATTTGTGAAGAGGAAAAGAGAAGGAAAGAAGACATATGAATTCAGAATTTCACCATTTTTGCATTCAGTCATTGGCTCTGAAGGATCAGGCATTGGGTGCAGGGGAGAAAGGCTTAGCTCTTGGCTACATTCAGTCACATATTAGAACCTAGACGTAAAATCCAAATTTTTCCAAACCAGCCCAGTGATTTTTGGCAAGCCAGATAGGCAGATAAATTAGAGGCTGAGAAAACTGTTGCTTCCTCCTTTTCCCCACGTCTTGAAAAAGTACAAAAGCTGCCAATTACCCACCCACCCTCTAGCTTACCAGGTGAGTGCCCCTCTGCCTTCTGGAAACATTCTCCTGTAGTTCAGCTTATGAGCTGATGCCCGGGGCTAATAATTTCTCTCAGCACCATGCCCAGGACTGTTGCCCTTCCTTGGCAGTTCAAAAAGTGTGACAAACCTACTCAGTTTACATAAAACAGTACACAAAGGTGGTTTTGAAGAGAGGGAAGTTCAGTGTACTTTTACCCCCTACTATGTTTTTTCTGAGAATTATATTCTACAACAATGCCTGATTTCCTTTATTATTATTTCTGGAAAGGACAGTTTATTAAATTTTCTTTGGTTTAAATATAAGATAATGTTTTTTATATTAGGACTTACTTTGAAAATTGCCAAGTTCAATATTTATTTATGTCAGTACCTTCCAGAGAAAGGTAATATTCAGAGACAACTGCTCATGTTGAGATGCCTGAAGTAGAAAGAACTTTTATGAAATTCCTACTGAAAGATGACTATTGATAAAATGTCTCTGACTTAAATATAAATGAAAAATGCAACTTTTTGTAGTTTTGTTACATAGTATGAACAGGCTCAGTTGCAAATAAATGAACTATGTAAGCTCTTAAAAATAAAGCAATATTTTATGATGAGGTATTCTGTAGCTTCCCCCTCCCCATGACTGTTACAGATTCTTAGAAACAATTGAACAAGCACTGGCTATTAGTTATGCTCCTTGCATGTTCGATACACAATGCTTGGCCTTGTTGGTAATATAGAAGTCAGGGGTTTCCTTGGACCCAAACCCAGAAAATGCAATTCACACCCTGCCCCGAGCCTCATCACATACAAGGTGAAATGGAGAGCAGAGAAAGACTCAGATGGCCCAGAGAAGGAGCAGAAAAGCCAGCGAAATCAGAGTCAGGGACTTGGCTTGTGGTCCTGGTCCCGAAGCTAATTAGATCTTCAGGCAACATTGCTGAGTTTCTCTTGGCCTTGGCTTTCTCTTCTGTAAAATGAAGAGATTGGACTGTAATCTTTGAGGGTCCATTCAACTCAGATGGAAACCTG
>PVKY010009969.1:0-12950 GCA_004027775.1 Bradypus variegatus
GGGTGATGACTGATTGGATATTTCCATGGAGGTGTGGCCCCACCCATTCAGGGTGGGCCTTGATCAGTGGAGCCATGTAAATGAGCTGACAGGCAGAGGGAACTCAGTGCAGCTGTGAGTGATGTTTTGAAGAGGAGTTACAGCCAAGAGGGGCACTTTGAAGAAAGCACAGGAGCTGCAGATGAGAGACAGTTTGAAGACGGCTGTTGAAAGCAGACTCGTGCTCCGGAGAAGCTGAGAGAGGACAGATATCCCACGTGCAACTAAGTGACATTTTGGAGAAACTGCAGCCTAGAGAGGATCATCCTAGGAGAAAGCCATTTTGAAACCAGAACTCTGGAGCAGATGCCGGCCACGTGCTTCCCAGCTAACAGAGGTTTTCCAGACACCACTGGCCATCCTCCAGTGAAGGTACCCAGTTGCTGATGTGTTACCTTGGACACTTATGGCCTTAAGACTGCAACTTCGTAACCAAATAAACCCCCTTTTATAAAAGCCAATCCATCTCTGGTGTTTTGCATTCTGGCAGCATTAACAAACTAGAACAATGCCCCTGCTGCCGACTGCGGACACTGAGTAGTGAGACTCTACACCAGACATACTGAGGCTGAGTCTGCATTTTAATCAGCTCCCCAGGCACTCACATGAAAGTTCCAGAACCACCGCTCTACACCTTGCAATAGGCTTTTGCACACCTAGGTACCAGACACGTGCAAATGCCTTGTGCATGTATTTAATCCTCACAACTAAACTGTGGCATAAAGATTAATAAACCCCACCTAACAAATGAGGAAAAGAGGCTAAGCTGTCCAAGGCTGTGGACACAAAAAGAATCAAAGCCAAGATCTGTGTCTCCTGGTTGGACTGCAAACTCCCTGAGGGCAGCATCCACAGTTCCTTCTTCTGGCACCTATCAGAGTACCAGGAGCATAAGGAATAAAGGAATGAATGAATGAATGACGAAGTCAACTGTGCAAAGGCAAGGGGAGCTGGTGAGCTCTCTGGCCGCACAGGACTAACTAAGATGGTGCTGCTGATACTTATATTCAAGGCTCATCTTTGCGGCAAGGAGAGGGGAGGGACCCTCTGCCTTCCCTCCAGAGATGCCAGCCTCCTGGGCTTTGATTCCACCCAGACTAGCTCCCTGCCAGAGCCTGGTACATCCTAGAACAACGCTGCCACCTGGCTGTGTCCCCTTCACCCTCCTCACTACCTCTCCCCCATTCCCCTAACCAACCCCAATGGTCTGCAAAAATAGAAAAGGGAAAAAGCAGCCATCACCTGCCGTCCCTGACACCTTGTGACGTTCCAAAGGGTGAAAAGATGCCACTTGGCCATCCCCTCTACTTCCTTGCTCAAGTGCCACTGTTCTCTTCTGATATTAACTGGTATTAATACCACTACCCTTATCACTTATGTGTTCTAGATGCATCCAATGGGTCTTCTTGACTATGACTACGCAGCAGGAAACTGCAGAGGAAACTGCAGAGGACCTCGTCAGACAGACCTGGGTTCCAGTGCTGCATTCACCCCACTCTTAACAGCGATAAATAATGTCCTGTTGGGGACTGAATCGTGTCCCCCAGCAAAGGCATGTTTGCACCCCAAGCCCTGTGGGTGTGCACCCATTTGCAAATAGGACTTTTGAAGACATTATTAGTTAAGGTGTGTCCAAACTGAATGAGAGTGGCTGGTTTCCAGTCTGGCTGAAGTCCTTACAAGCAAAGGAAATTGGACACACAGAGAGAAGCCATGGGGAGAAGCAAGAAGCCGGAAGTCAAAGGGATTCAGAAGAGAAAGGAGAAGATGCTGCCATATGCATTGCCATAGGATGAAAAGCCAAGGGACACAGAAGACTGCCAGTAGCCGGAAGACACTGAGCCCGGGAGGAAGCCAGCCTTGCAGCCTCTGAAACTGTGAGGAAGCCAATGAATTTCTGTTCTTAAGCCAACCCACTGGGTGGCATTTGTTTTAGCAGCCAGGAAACTAAAACATGCCCTACTGAAAAGGGAAAACACTGTGCAAATATGCAATCAGTTGACTCATGCTCCACTTTTTGCAAATATTCCTTCTTTTCCTTGCTTTCATCTAATTAGTTTCCCCTCACTGACAATGATCAATTAACATCCTTTTCCCTCTCAATAATTTTCCCTATTGGGAGTTTCTGGTCCTCTTTGTTTCTGCTACTACTTTGTTTTGAAATTAAATATCCTTCCTGTGGGACCTGGTGGCTGGTGGCCTTGGTGCTCACGTCACCTGCCTCCCGGTAGGTGTGGGTGTGTGTGCACCTCGGGGTGACCCTGCAGGCCTGTCTGCAGGAACACAGGGGTAAGAGGCTGCCCCGCTGCGGGAAGAAGTCACCCCACCGTGCACATACATGTTGCAGTTGGGGGAGCAGCTGCCCAAGTATCTGGAGCCTGTTTTTGAAGCCCTGGCTTGACTTCTCCCTACCCACGTGGCCCGAACCGGGTCCCTCACTTGGGCCTACATTACCCCGTCTGAGAATGAGAGGTCAGGGTGAGCACCCGGCCTTGCTCAGCGGCGTCCCCGAGAGCTCATCCTTCTCGCCCAGTGGCCAGGCTCAGTCCGAGCAGGGCAGGGAACTCTGGGGGCTGACCCCCCATAGCAGCAGGGATAGGCCCCCACTCTGCTGCCACAGGGATCAAATCCTAAGCACTAAGGGAGAGGCCCACACAGCCCAGGCTGGCTATGAGAGGCCAATCGGGCCAGCCCCACTGCCATGGACACTGTCATCACCCCCCACTCCTGCCCCTACCCTGCAACCCAACCGGCAGCCCTGTCCCCTCCCAAGCCCTGACCTCTAAGGCCCCAGGCTGCCTCCAGGCCCCACTGTGGACAGTGGCCTCAGAACACCCCATGTTCCCATGCCTGGGCACAGTCTACACCAGGGATCGGATTTACACGTCTCCCACCCAACCAGGGAGAGCCCTGTGGGAAAGCATCCACTGTCTTGGGTGCCAAATGGCCTTCTCACCTCAAATGGAGCTGCATTGGGGTCTTCTTGCTTCTCTGGGGATAGCCGGTTGTATTTTGTCACCTTTTTGTTATTTTTTAGAAGGATTTGTTCATCAGTTTTCCCAAGGACCCTTCTAGTTTATAATTAAATCCTTGTGAAAAGGTGGCATTTTGTACCCTTCCTACAAAACATGATGAGCAGAGGCTGTGGGAGTTCAAAGAAGACACCCCCACCCCAACCCCACATTGGGAAGAAAAGGAAAGACGTTGTGGAGAAGGCAGGATTTGATGAGACTGTACAAGGAAGGGGGGATTTTGAGAGGGAGAGGTGGAGAAAACAGAGCCCCAAATGGAGGGACTGGCAGAGGCCCAAAGCCGGGAGGGCCGGGGAGCTGGGGACAGCAGGGATCCAACTCCCTGGTCGGGGGGCGGCCTGGGAGACCCGGCGCTGGAGGGAGCCCAGCCGTCCAAGGCATGACCCTCAGCTTCCCAGCTCTCCTTCACAGGAGCAGCCCTAAATGCTTGAGAACTCCCTGGACCATTTTCCTACAGAACAGCCTGCACGGTGGCCTCTTTCCACCCCCATTCCTTTCCTAGCTTCCCTGCACAAGAGGGAAGCTAAGAAAAAAATGGGTGGTGGGGAGAGGCCACTGCTAAGAACCCCAGCCTGGCCACGCCTTTGTCATCTCTGGAGATTGATTACTAAGGTGAAAAGGCAGTGTCTTTATGCCCCCCAGCTCCGATCAAACGGGGCTTTCTGCACTGTGGTGCCAATCAGGGCACGGGGCTGCAAGACGGCACAACGGCACTCATCTCAGTGTGTGTGTGTGTGTGTGTGTGTGTCTGTGTGTGCGTGCGTGTGTGTGTGTGTGCATGCACGGATGGGCATTTTATAGCCTTCTAAGTAATAATTCACGCTGTAGCTAAATGGTGAGAGCCTCGGAGCCGTCACCAGCACCCTCCCCCTGGGCGCCTGGGCTGCTCCCCACAGGCCGTGTCCCTCTCTCTGCCTGGGACCAGAAGCTCCTGCTTGGCTGCACCATGCAGCACCTGAAAGGCCCGTGACACATGCTGACATCCCCAGCCAGGCATTTCCGTCTGTCACCCAAAATCGAGTGGCTAAAAAGTGGCGACTTGTCCTCCCTCCTTGGTCTTCCCCCCACCCCGGCCCCGTCGGGAGCAGCCTGTCAGGCCCTGTGGTGCCACCTGGGACTGGCTGCTAGAAGCCAATTCTGGACGTCCTTTGACCCAGTGCACCCCTGGGCCTGCCTTGGCCCTGCCCCACTTTGTCCCTCTAGGTGACACGGACAGCCTGGCCCACTGGTCCTGCAGTCCCCAGGGGATGGGGGAGCTCTGGACTCTGCACTGCGTTCTCTCAGCTGGTGAGGTGGCTGCAGCCCCAAGGGAAGCTGCTCCTCTCACCCATGGCCACCCCAAAGGAAGACAGACCCCCAGCGCAGCCCACAGTATGTAACCAAGGCCACCGGGCAGTCGTGGGAAACTGACATGTCACTGAAGGCTTCCCAGATCAGGGAGGAAGGCTGGCATCACACGCCACGCCACAAAACTTCATACAGTTGTCTTCAGCGCCACTGCTCTTCCCCATTCACCTCCCTGCTCCTTCGTTTTGCTCATTCAACAAGTGTTTGCTGAGCATCTGCGAAATGTCAGGGGCTGTTAGACCCGAGGGCACGGAGTGGGCACCGTGGGATCCCTGCCCTCTGAGAGCTCACGGTCCAGTGGGGGGCGGGGACACCAGCTGATATACCTATGGATGTAGCTGGAGATTATACAGAGACAGAGGTGGAGATGGAGCTCAGCCAACGTTAAGTGAGGAAGGAAACGAAGGGAGAGGGGGGCAGGGGAAGCTGGGGAAGGGGTGAAGCTGTCAGGGTGAACAATGTTCCAGGGAAAGGCTGAGCCAGTGGGGGTGGCCTGGGGTGTCCAGGCGGCAGCAGGAGGCATAAGGAGTGGTCACAGGATCCTGGGCCAGATGAGGTGGGGACTGGGGGACCCCTGGGGACTTGGCTACCTGGTGGGGTGGGGAAGCCATTGGTTGTGAGCAGAGAAGGGACCAGACCCAGTTGTGGCTTTACGAGGCTTCTTTGGCTGCAGGGCTGAGATGGCTGCAAGGGGCAAGGCAGAGCAGGGAAGGCAGCTGGGGCTAACAGAGCACTCCCAGTGAGGACAGGCTGGGGCCTGGAGGTGGCAGAGAAGAGGTGCGAAGCGGCTGGCACCTGGCGTATGTTCTAAAGGAGTGAGCCATCAGGTTTGCTGATGGGCTGATGTGGGTCAATCCAGTGACAATTGTCAAAGAAGCAGAGCCTTTCTCCTCCTTCAGGGCTGAGTTTAAGAAGCTTCCACGAGTCCTCACAGAGAAGTGTAAGTGTTCTCCCACAGCTCACTCCCTGGGCCTTGAGGCACCAGACGAGCTCTGAGTTTGGTGTGTGCTTCTTTGTTCTCCGATGACTATGTGTGGATGACGGGGCAAGAGAACTTATGACGAGCCTTGTGATGATTAGTTTCATGTGTCCACTTGGCTAGGTTATGAAGTCTAGTAATTTGGTCCAGCAGGCACTGACCTGATTGCAATTGTGAGGTTATATCATGGATTTTGACCATTAGTCAGTTGATTGCATCTACAGCTGACTGCATCTACAATCAACAAAGGAGATTGCCTTCAGCAATGAGATGAGCTCCTTCATCCAATCAGATGGAGGCATTAAAGGGTTTTGGCAGTAAGAAAGAAGAATTTCTATCTACTTCACCAGCCAGTTTCTCCTGGGGAATTCAATGTCACTTTCATTGAGTTTCCACCTTCCAGATTGTCCAATGGAATCTGGGCTTCCAAACCCCACAGTAGTGTGAACCAATTCCTACAAAATAAATCTTTTAATATTTATTTTATATATATATCCTGTTGCTTCTGTTTGTCTGGAGGACCCTGACTGATAGAAGACCCTACTGGGAGCTAACACTCTGCCAGGCACTTTTCAGCCATGACTCCTAAGGATCCTCTCCCCAGCCTCACTTCACAGGTGAGGGCTAGTTGATTTATTAAGAACTCGTGTGTGCCGTCCACTGTATGGGGAGCTGGGAACCAGCAGGGGTTCACACAGAGCCCTGTCCCCCACAACGGTGGGGCCAGCACTCCAAAACCACGACCTGTTTCCCAAGCCCTCAGCCACCACCTAAGATATTTCTGGTTTCCTGTCTCTTTCTCCTGGTATAGGAAGGCTACCCTGGCACTAGCCCACAAGGCTCTGCCGGTTCTTCTGCTTCCCTGACTTAAAGCCAGGACTCATCTTCTGTCCTCCATTTCCTCTTTCCTCCTTTTCCCTCCGTGACAGCAGGCACTGATTTTAAATATTTGAAAAGGAGCAATTCTACAAGAAAAAAAAAAAAAGCTGAGTACAAAATTATACAGCTAACATAAACCTATTTTATAAAAAACATGTTTATACTTGTTTCACTATATGGAAATAAATCCACCAAATGTAAACAGTAGATTTCTCCAGAGGTTTGCATTTTCTTCTTTGTTCCTGTCTGTACTTCCAAATGACCTACAATCTGTAGAAGGCAATAACGTCTGAGGTTTGGAAGTGGGCAGCCTGGACTCACCCTCCGCCCCATGACCTCCACCCTGTGACCTCTGCCCCACAACCTCCTACAACCTGGGACTGTTACTTGACCTCTCCATCCAGGCCTCTATCTCCTTGTCTATGAAATGGGGATGATAACATTCCTCCATTCCAGCGCTGCTACCAGGAGACACTGAGGTAACTGGGTAAATTGCTTACCATGTTCTGGCACCCAGTAAGAGTTTCAGGAATGAAGCTCTTGCAGGGAGCCTCCATTGCTTTGTAAATCGTGGAGTACAGAACATTTTTAAAGGAACATGTTAAAACCTAAAAAGCCGGGATGGGGGGAGGAGAATTAAAACTTGTTCTAATCTTTGAAGCCTATGAAACTGAGGCGTCTACGTTAGGGACATTTCAAAGCTTCCTGGAATCTGTCTTCCTTTGGAGCCCAGGCACTGGGGAAGATGACAAACAGCCGCAGCGAGTCAGTTATCAAGCCCTCAGATGTGGGGCCCTTCCTCGGGGGGCAACAGGGCTCGCCCCTGCCCCTGTGTGCCTGCGTGCATGCATGTGTGTGCACATGTGTGCATGTGTGTGTGTGTACATATGTGTGTGTGCATGTACCCGTGTGTGTGTACATGTGTGTGGATGTGTGTGTAGTTAAGAACATGGATTTCCAGCCCTGGCATGAGCTGAAATGGTTTGAAGTTTCCTCTTTATCGTTTCTGCCTCCCCAGGCCTGTAGGAGGTGATGAGGTTGCTGTGCTCAGAATTCTGACCTCCCCACACTGTGAGCTGAGAAATGTGTGTTGTGTTAAGCCTCTAAGTTTGTAGTCACTAGTTACGGATGCAAGAGAAAACAAACACAGGGGTGTGTGAGACTCTGAAATGGAATCCCAAAGGAGGGGGCAGGAATGGCATCCCCCGTAGGCACATAGGCTGAGGAGCCAGGGGGAGCATGGCACAGGGACATGCGAGGACCGGCCATGTCAATGCTCCTGCTAGAGTCCAGCCTGGAGAGAAGGAAGTGGCTCTAGGGTCTGAGCAGCCACTCAGCGAATTTGCTTTCACGTGCCCAGCACCTGGCCCGACAGAAGCAGGTGGGAATTGCTGCTTCCCAACTAGGACTGACGATCCGATCCCCAGATCCCCAAGCGTCCTCCAGTTCAGTGGCATCGCTGGCAAAGGGACCTGCCCTGGCAGAGCTGAGCTGATTAGCTGGAATCCAGGTGACCAGCTGCGGTGTTTCTCCAGGGCCCTAGGTACCGCGCACACCTGCAGGATCAGGGATGACCCCGTGGGAAGACGTTTTTTTAAAGAAAGGCTTGTTTCAGCAACACATGCTGCAAGGCGCCCTGGGAGTCAGAGCCGCTTCTTACTCTCTCCGGGGTCTTGAGAAACGTGCTTTAACCACTCGGAGCTTCAGTTTCTCCACCTGCAAAGCACAGTGATAACACCTGTCTTGAAATGTTATGGCGAGGATGAAACGAATTAACATACTTTTAATGCTTAGCACATTTATGAATTTCCCTTTGCCTCAACTGTCTTCTGGTGACACCCTTCCCCAGAGTACATCACATCTGGTTAAACCGTGACCCAGCCTCATGCACTGACTCGGTGGAGGAGCGAGAAGAGCAGAGAGCCGAGTTTGGTTTCCTGGCCTGGTTCTGCCACTGACTCACCGGGGCCTCCTGGGCCTCCGTTTCCCCACACGGGACATGCGGGCTTGGCCAGGACGACTCCTAAAGGCCTTTCTCCATCTGCTGTGACATTCTTCAGGTCATCAACGTGGAGCAACCATCTATCCTTGAACTAGATATGATTTCAGTGTTTCTTTTGGTGGAGAGTAACAGTGAGTGAGAACACGCAGCTGCCTGCACGCCCGGAAGTTGCCACTCGTCCCAGGGTGCTGCTGCAGAATGGACAGGACACAGCAAGTTGATTCAGTGTCCAAACCCCACTGACCTCCACGGGCAAGGCCCTGAAGCTCCACCGGGGGTGGGGGAGCCCATTATTTATAAGTGTGAAAGTAAGATGGTAACAACCTAACATCCATCAATAGGGGGATGGTAAACAAGTCGAAGGGCCAACTGGGGAAGCTGTCCGACAGTTTAGGAAGGAGGTAGATTCAAATGTGCCGATGTGGAATCTTCTCCAAGATATATGGCTGTGCAAAAAAAGCTAGTTGTAGAGTCACATAGAGTGGAACTGTTGAAGTTAAAGAAAAAAAGACCCAAAGAATAGATAGAAAACTATGGTTATATAGATATAGTAATAACACAGGCACAAACGTACTTTAAAGGAGCTGGGAAAGTCCTACAGTCCATTTTCCACACAGCTGCCGAGCGGTCCTCTTAGAATGTGAATCCCAGCATGTCCTTCTTCATTCACAACCTCCCAACAGCTTCCAGGCTCACTGAAGACAAGATGCAAAGTCCTTTCAACAGCTTCTGTGATCCTGACAGCTACTCCCGACTGTGTCACCTTCCCCTGACCATTGCACCTCTCCTTCTCTCCTTCGCTCATTGGCTTGGCCACGCTGCCTCCAGCTGCTCCCTGGAGAGGCCCCGCAAGCCCCTGACTCGGGGCCTACACCTGCTGTTGCCCCCGCCCGGCCCCCCCTCAGGTATCTGCCTGCCCCCCACCCTCTCTCCACACAGGCTGCTTCTGAAATGTCATCTCCAGGGAGGGGTCTCCACCTACATACCTAAAATAACGCTCCTTCTCCAGCAGTTTCCCTCTCCTTACCCCACTGGATTTTTCAAAAGAACACTTATCATCATCATCTACTGTACTTCAGCTCGCTTGCGTGCTTGCTCACCGTTTCACTCCCTCAACTACAATGTGAGTTCCTTGGGTTTATACAGTGTCATGTCCCCAGCGCATCGAGTCACGCCCGACACATGGTCAATCCCCAATAAACATTTCTCGGGTAAATGAGCGAACGTATACAGCAACCTGCATACAGTGGCTGCCTCTTGGGGGAGGCAGGGACTATTCTGGAAGGTGGTCAGAGGGAAGCTTTATCTGTGAAATCTAACGGTTTACAGTGAGAATGTTCTCGTTGTTGCTTGTGGAGTTAAACGTTCATAAGCATTTAGAAACAAGGCCAGGGTGGCCTACTGGGAGGAGGCCCGCGTGAAGCGCTGGGTGCTCTGGGAACGCACAGGTGCTTCCGGAGACAAGTGGGAACTGGAAGGAGGCAGGCGAGGAGGGACGTGGGGAGCACCCCAGGCAGGGGGATGGTGTAAGCCAAGTCCCAGTGGTGAGAGAGGCCCGGCACACCCTTCCCAGGAGGGCCACAGCCAGCTGGGGGGGACGCGTCTCTGGCAGTGCTGCCCAAGCCGCCCGTCCGCGAAGAGACAGGGAGCGTGTGCGGGACTGAGCGAGAATGCGTGAACCAGCGCACTGTTTCCCTGCTTCCTTCCTGGAGAAAGTCTTGATTAAAAGCACACAGGAGCTGTACCGCGGAAGGAGCACTGGGCCAGGTGACAAGCTCCACGTGCCCCCCGGCCCTTCCCTCAGGTAGGGGGTGCCCGTGGTCTGTGGCTGCTCCTTGGGCCCCCCCAGGAGAGCTCTGCGGCTCTCAGATAGGGAGTCTTGCATCACAGGCTGAGGAGAGGGAGTGGCTGTGTGGGTGGATGTTCGGGTTCGGGGTTGCAGGAAGGGTAGGGGGAGACTCAGACTGTGCCGTGGTCAGGGCCCTCCCAGCTGCTTCCAGACTCCTGCGGGGGACCCAGGCACCGCGGTCAAAACTGCTCCCCGCTTCCTCCTTTTCTTCTTTCTCTACATCCCCTTCCCACCTGGCTCCTTTCCTCTCTGCAGACAGGTGCTGGCGCCCCTCCTTGCCCATCCTGCCCCTGGGCCGTGTTCCATGCCCCCAGACTCTGCCCACAGCCCGTCCTCCGTGGGGTTCCCCGGCCTACTTCAGGGATGCGGCTTCGAGTACCCAGCATCCGCACCCCCCCCCCCCCGTGAACCCCTGTGTTTATCCCTCGGTGCGGCTGTTGCCCAGCGCCCTGTCTGCCGACGGAGGGGCTGGGGGTGGGCCGAGCTGGCGTGACAGCCCCACCTCTCTGCCCTGGCGTCAGGACAGAACGGGCTTCTCAGCAAGTCCTGAGCACGTTACAACAACAGAGTTCAGCGGAACGCGCAGGACTCAGCGGGGAAAACGGCGAGCGGACTATGCCCTCCACGTCCCGGGGGAGGCGACAGCGGGTCTCACCCGAAGCACCACTGCACCTGCAGGAGAGGCCACGCCCAGGTGCTCCCCGTGCGCCCACCAAGGCCGTGACGCCGCAGGGGGAGGACGCAGCCGTCATGGGGCCGGAGTCGGGAAACGCTTCCTGGGGGAGTGGGGGGTGGGGGGCGCACCCCTGGTTTTGACTGAACCCCCAAGCCTGGGTCAGAATTCACATTGTGCTCTGATGCTTGCTGGGGGTGGCGTGGATCTACTGGGGTGCGGGAGGGTCGGGAGCAGAGCTCAGAGCTCGGCGGCTGGAGCCTACGTTCTAGGTGGACACCTTCCCACCTCTCCAGGAGGCGAGGCTGGATGCAAGTGAGGCCCCTCCCGGGCTGGGGGGAAGCATGCACTGCTTCTGGAAGCCCAAGGAAGATCATCTGGCCAAGGTTGGCCCCTCCCGGGAACATCCACCAACCTCGTGGGGCACCCAGGAGGGTGCTCAGGTTGGGTGGGGTCCCGGGGGCCTGGACGGGCAAGGGCTGTGGTGCAGAGATGAGACAGCCCCCGTCCAAAGGGCTCACTGAGTGCTCCCTGGCCCGTCACACGCCTGATACCTGCGATTGCCAAGGAGCGGGAACAGAGCCGTGTCTTCACCCAGAGAGAGCCCCGGGTCGGCATCACCCTCTCTCTTCACTCACTCGATTCTTTTCATTTCCCAGCAATTTAACTAAAGGATCTTCCACCGTCCATTCCTGGCCCAATTTCCTCGGGGAAGCATTGAAGGAATCAGGAGCCACTAAGGCTGGTCCAGAGCAGTTGTCTCCCTGAGGCTCCGGTCCGGAATTTCAGCACAGAGGGAGCCACACGGTGACCCAGACACCCCACCCCCACCCCGTCACCCAGAGTGGGGAAGTTAGGCTTGGAGAGAGTTACCCTCGGGGCCATGAAAATGCCTTAGGGATGGAAGGCGGTGAGGGGAGCACAGGTTGTGACTGTGGTCACTCCCACTGAACTGTGTATTTGAAAGTGCTTAGCCTGGGGACTTATCATCGTCCATATGTCACCACCATAAAAACTTAAAAAATAAGAGAGGTGGGGTAGAATTTGCATTGGCCTTCGGGACTGAAGCTCTGGCTCCCGGCCCTGCTGCCAATTCATGGTGTGACTTCGGCCGACACCTAAACTCTCTGTGCTTTGCACAGTTTAATCTGAAAATAGAGAAGGCTCTCCCAGCCTCGGGGGCTCCCCAGGTGGTAACTGCCCCTGGCAGTTCTGCCCTTCATGGGCGATAATCCTAAGATTGCCTAATAATTGGCCCTAACTGGATGTTTGTGTTATGTCAGGAAACTGACCCGTATCATCTTATCCGAGCTCGGTAAGGAAGGTCCACGAGGATCTCTGCTTTACTGACGGAGAAACAGAGCTCAGAGAGCAGGTCCGACATGCCCAGCTGGTGAGGGGGAGGCAGGACTCGAACCCGGGAGTCTGACCTCAGATGCAGCAGAGGTTCTGTCGCCCACGACATCCCCACCATTCTTCCTGGAGTGGCAGGTGAGCAGGCCGTAGAGTCACCTGGGGCAGGTGGCTCCTTCCGATGACTCGCCAGCAGGCTGTCTTCTCCGAGGTACACCCCTCACTCCTTCCCCCGAGGCCACTGCCATGGCGGTATCTGGGCAGGCTGTGTGCACCCAAGCACCCGTCATGGGTGGCTCTGCCTGCAGTGTCCCCTGAACAGCTTTTCCTGGCCCATCATGAGCCCCCCAGCGGCAGGGCTGCTGTCGGGATGTCGCTCCATCACCCCCAGGTTGGGGGCTGGCGACGTCAGTGGAGAGAGAGGTGCAGGACGGGAGCTGCAGGGCTGAGAGTGGGGGGCAGCAGGCCCTGCTCCCGCAGACCTGGCCTGACCCAGCCTCCTCTGTCTACACAGACCTTTCTTCTCCCTTTTGTCTGCTTTATGGTAGTTAATAGACCAAACCGTCACTGCCTTCTTAGCCTGCAGGAAGTGTGACAATGTTATCTAGCACAAACCACTGAAGCCTTAAATTGCGGCAGAAATGGTGACAGTGATAGATGAGAATTTTTTAAAATCAAACCCAAGAATGTTCCCATCTTGGCTAAGAGAAGGGCCGGGCTGACTTGAAAATAATTTCCTTAGAAAATTGTGTGATGCACGGTAAATTAAGCCCTCCTCAACACACTTTTCTTCTCCT
>PVKY010009970.1:0-12947 GCA_004027775.1 Bradypus variegatus
ACGTGGGGAGCATTTGAGCTGGCTCTGCATGTTTTGGATGATTGGTGGAGTGTACGCAGCTGCTATGGCCTGGGCCATCATCCCCCACTATGGTGAGCAGCCCCTGGGGACTCCACTCCAGTCTCTCTCCCTCCTCCCTCCTCTCCTGTGTTAGGTGTGGTGTGAGCCCCCAGTCTATGGTCTCTCTGCTGACAGTTGTGACTCTGTCTCTGCCAGGGTGGAGTTTTCAGATGGGTTCTGCTTACCAGTTCCACAGCTGGAGGGTCTTTGTCCTCGTCTGCGCCTTTCCTTCTGTGTTTGCCATCGGGGCTCTGACCACGCAGCCTGAGAGCCCTCGCTTCTTCCTGGAGGTGAATGACATGGAACAAGGGATAGGTAGGGGGGTGGGTAGCAGGGTCTCCTGTTTTCAAACACCTACTATGGGTTTGGTTTGATTCTATGTGGCTGTCCTCCTTTCTCATGGGCTCCTCATTCTGGGGACTTTTCTGGGAGTGGAGAAATTAGGAGACCTGCTCAACCATATGTGGCTTATGATTTTGTAGGTAGAGGTCTTGGCCCTGACTTTATAGTTCAAGAGAAGGTCCCACCACTTACTCCTTTCCCATCTAACTATATCTTAGTCCACCAGGGTTAGGATGCTGCCCTTCCCCTCTGACTTCATATTTGACCATTGTTTTATTTCTCCAATGCACAAGGGGACCCTAGGACCTGTGCTTGTATTTTTTCCCTGGATTCTCCCAAGTCTTGTTCAAGTCTGATAATATTTTGCTGTACCCCAGCTTGGGGCTCTTTCAGAGTGTGTAATGCATTTGACCAAAGGTCAAGGGTTGGGTAGGGTTGAGAGGTGGAGGCCTTTTTGTGGGTGACTCAAGAGGTCAGGCGTGTCTATAATGCCGGGTTGGAAAGGGACTAACCTGAATGTGGGGTTGTGTCTGTGGCTCTAGAATGGGAAGCATGATGAAGCCTGGATGGTGCTGAAGCAGGTTCATGACACCAACATGCGAGCCAAGGGGCATCCTGAGCGAGTGTTCTCGGTAAGTCATAGCCCTCCCCACTCAAATCTCCAAGCCCACAGTCCCAGCCCCCACCCTGCCCCTCTTTGATATCTGCCCCCCACCCCCCATCTCAATAGACATTTCACATTTCAGACCACACTCTCAGGGCAGCTACCCACCTGCTGCCTCCCCTTTTGAAACTTCAGGGGAAACTGAGGCACCTGGAAGGGTTGGGAAATACAGACTGTATGACTGGTGGCCCTTTTCACTTGACCTCAGGTAACCCACATAAAGACGATTCATCAGGAGGATGAGTTGATTGAGATCCAGTCAGACACAGGGACCTGGTACCAGCGCTGGGGGGTCCGGGCCTTGAGCCTGGGGGGCCAGGTAATGGATGATGGGATGGTGGACAGAATGGAGTGGGAGAAATAGAGAGAAGGGCAAGGTTTGAGCTGGCAGGGGGTGGGTGGGAGGGGGTTATGATTGAACTGAAAAAAGGTGATAGGGCAGAAAAATGGGGATCTGTGGGTGCTAGAAGGAAGTACAGCCACCATCTAACTTTGTTCTGTCCCACAAAGGTTTGGGGGAATTTCCTCTCCTGTTTTGGTCCAGAATATCGACGCATCACCCTGATGATGATGGGTGTGTGGTTCACCATGTCATTCAGGTGAGGGGTAGGTGGGGTGGGTGATATGTGGTGGTTGTGGTGATGTGTGGGCTGGGAGAGAGATGGAGACAAAGGAAATGAAAAGGACAGGCTGTCCATGAAATGAGGGGAGGTGCTATTCATATCTCCTCTGATCCTCCATCCTGGTCCTCTAATGCATTCTTTCATCCATTCAACAAACTTGTTTTAAGGGTTGAAACTTATATTAAGTTTCTATTCTGTGCCAGGTACTGTGCTTGGATGACATAAACATGGCCCCAATCTCTATGGAGCTTATATTCTGGCCAAGGAGCTAGATAAAACTAGCTATAAAGCAGTGAGATGAGTGCCATGGTGGGGGAAGTATAAAGTGCTATAGGAGCACTCAGGAGGGATTCCTGGCCCAAACTTTGGGGAGTGAGAATTGAAGTCATAAAGGATAAATGGGAGTTAGACCCAGGGGTGGGTGGGAAGAATGTTTCAGGAAGAGAGAAAAAAACAAATATCTGGGAGGTAAGGAAGAGTATGGTGGATGGGTTAGAAGACTCTAAAGTTCACTAGAACCGCAGCAATTGATGAAGGGAGGAATGGTGAGAGATTGAGATGACTGAGATTGAATGGTGAGAGATGAGTTGACTCCTCCATTTCCCCCTCATTCTGGACTGCCCTGAACCCTGTCTGATTCCACTGCCCTTGACTCCTCAGCTACTATGGCCTGACCGTCTGGTTTCCTGACATGATCCGCCATCTCCAGGCAGTGGACTATGCAGCCCGCACCAAAGTGTTCCCTGGGGAGCGTGTAGAGCATGTGACTTTTAACTTCACACTGGAGAATCAGATCCACCGAGGAGGGCAGTACTTCAATGACAAGTATGTGGGGACCTTTAAACTCCACCCCTCCCCTGTCTCTTTGACCCCTTGTCTCTTTTCTGAGTCTGAGGGTTTGAGATAAGGCTTTTTCGGGCATACTTGGGGTTTCTCCCCAATGCTGCAGCTTCGTTACTTCACTAAGAGAGTGGGTGGTGACGGAGGGTATGAGGATGAGGGAGAAGTGTCTCTCATCCTGGCTTTATAGGTTCATTGGGTTGCGCCTGAAGTCAGTGTCCTTTGAGGATTCCCTATTTGAGGAGTGTTATTTTGAGGATGTCACATCGAGCAACACGTTTTTCCGGAACTGCACGTTCATCAACACTGTGTTCTATAACACTGGTAAGGTGGGGTGACTGGTGGGTGTCGGGTGAAAGGGCTGGGTGATCTTGAGAAGGAACAGCAATCTTCCTCATGCACTGGCTCAGAGCTCTCAACTTGAGACCTCTGGGTGAAGGTGTATGGGGCCTATTAGCTACCACCAATAATTCTGAAAACCTAAGGTAATTGAACATTTTCCTGTGATAGAACATCTGACAAAAACATCAAGTTGCTTTGCCTTTTGGCTAGAATTGTAACAACTCAGTATGCTAAAATTAACTTTTGAGGAGGACAAAATCACTCAAAACGGTCCTTGGGTAAAAGAAAAACAATAAAAGGGATAGTTGGTGGGAAAAAGGTTGGGAATCACTGCGTTAATTCATCTTTTAAACAGTGATTCTCAATCTATATATGTACATAAAATGTTGGTTTTGTGAGCTAGATCGAAGTTTCCCACCTCTAAATGGAGTTCTGGGTGAGTTTTTCCTACATAGCAGGAAAAAAAAATTGTGGATAGGACTTTTTATTTTTAATGTTTTTCTCACAATTTTTTTTCCTAAACTCATGGCACCTGCTACTGCTTATAGTCTGCTAGGGTGGGCAAATGGAATGAATAAGAAGCAAATAGGAAAACTTGGAAACAACCAGTCACACTGCTTCATTTGAGACTATGGTCATTTTCTGCTGTAAAGATTCCTGGCTTCCTTAGTGATATTCAACGTATTGCAATTAATGTCCTAAAAGATTCCGAGAGCCTCCTCAGGCAGAGCCCCAAGCCATAGGGAGAAGCAGCCTCCTTCTCACCTTTTGCTATAACTACCTGCCTGGCTTGGCCTCCACCCCCAGATCTGTTTGAGTACAAGTTTGTGAACAGCCGTCTTGTGAACAGCACATTCCTGCACAACAAGGAGGGCTGCCCACTGGATGTGACAGGGACGGGTGAAGGTGCCTACATGGTGTATTTCGTCAGCTTCTTGGGGACACTGGCTGTACTTCCTGGGAATATCGTGTCTGCCCTGCTCATGGACAAGATTGGCAGGCTCCGGATGCTCGGTAAGTGCGAGAGGTCGGGTAATGGTGGGACAAAACTGATTGGGGGGGCTGGAAGTTGGGGGAAGGCTCTCAGCAGGCTTCTCACCTTGGGCTGTGGAAAAGCTTCGCTGGAGAAGGTTCTCTCTCTCATGTCTTCTCTTTGGCAAGCGGCTGCAGGGTAGGGAGGGGCCTGGCTCAGAAGCTCCTCAGGGTCCTCAGGGTGGGGGTAAAGGAGGTAGGCAGAATAGCAAGTGCTTAAGGGCACAGGCTTTGATGTCCTGGCTTTTGAATCTCAGCTCCACCACTTACCAGTCGACCATGGGCAGGTTACTTAACCTCTATGAGCCTCTGCTGTTTTCTTTGCAAAATGGGGATAACAGTACCTGTTTCAGAAGGTTGATACATTAAATCAGTGCATGGAAAGCATCAAGTTGCTTGGCCCTTAGTTGGCATTGAATAAATGGCTGTTACTGATGTTACTAACAAAAGTACAATTATAAGGGAGGTGGGGATGAGTGGAAAGCTTTCCTTTTGGGTGCCTTGGGGAAAAGAGTCTAATGCTGTGCTGCTCTCAAAGCTAGCTAATAGAACAGGGCAGGTTGTGGATGGGCCTCAGTGTGGCCAGGCTCATGCTGCTCTTTCTCCTCTGGCTCCAGCTGGCTCTAGTGTGATGTCCTGCGTCTCCTGCTTCTTCCTGTCTTTTGGGAACAGCGAGTCAGCCATGATCGCTCTGCTCTGCCTTTTTGGGGGGGTCAGCATTGCATCCTGGAACGCGCTGGATGTGTTGACTGTCGAACTCTACCCCTCGGACAAGAGGTAGCTGGAGTGTGGCAGGGCAGGGCAGCAAGTTTTAGGGCCTAGAGACTGGAGAGAAGAGGGGTGAGGAAGGGAGGCCGAATGGGAAATGCATCTTTGGAGGGCAAGAGGATACCTATTCCCACTGAATTCCCTCTCTAAAAGCTAGTAGTTTTTTGTATTCACTCCTTGAAGTCTTAACTATTAACCTTCATTTTTGTTCTCCTGTCTACCTGTCCCCCAATTTATCTATATTCCCTGGTGTACATCCCTCACCTCTCTGATCTCTCTCCATCCTTCCCTCTCCCCTCTTGGTTATTACCTGCCACCTCCCCTTCATTTCCCCACCGTCCATGTACCCTTCCCACCACAAACTTTCCCATGCCTCTTCCTGTGTCCCTTTGGCTCTGACCTCCATCCTGGGCCGGACCTCTCTGTACTGCACTGGGGGATTTCCGAGCAGGACCACAGCCTTCGGCTTCCTGAACGCCCTGTGCAAGCTGGCAGCTGTGCTGGGGATCAGCATCTTCACGTCCTTTGTTGGAATCACCAAGGCTGCCCCCATCCTCTTTGCCTCAGCTGCCCTTGCCCTTGGCAGTTCTCTGGCTTTGAAGCTGCCTGAGACCCGGGGGCAGGTGCTGCAATGAGGGGGTCTCTGGGGCTTCGGAGGTGGCAGGTACACTGTGAGACCAACAGCTCCTTCTTCCCCTCCCCTGCCCTCTTAGCCCCCAGAGCCTTCACCCACCCACTTCTCAGTCCCGTGTTTGGTGTCTTAGCTGTGTGTGCGTGTGTGTGTGCATGTGTGTGACCCCCGTGGGCAGGGACGGCTCCGTCATCCCAGGTTTGGGATGAAAATCTATTCTCCACCTCCTAACGACCTTGATGTTGCACAAAGGAAGACTCATCCCACCTTTCTCTCCCAATGTTAGTGAGGGGCCCTTGCTCTTTCCTGTTCCAGGGGCTCCCGAAAAGGCTTTCCTGCCTTCTCCCTCATTCCCTCTGCCTAGGCCCTGGTGAAACTACAGGGTATGAGGTTATGCTGGGGGCTGGGGCTTGGGTGCAGACCTTGGACCAAAAGAACTGCTTAGAGTCAGAAGGGCCTCAGGGGCCCTCTCACACCTCCCATTTGATGCTGGGGGAGTAGCAATAAACCTCAGCCCCTGGCCTCCATTTTCCCCTCATTTTGGGCATTGTAGCCTGAGGTGTTTTTTTTGTTTGTTTTTTAAAGCTTGAATTTTATGAAGTTAGCATTCTGATGCTTATTTATATATTAAGTTCTAAGGCAGCTCAGCAGGACTGTGTGTGTGTGAGTGCGTATGTACACTTATGTGTGTGGGTGTATGTGCCATGGGGGGGTGTCACTTATACTGTCCTAAAATATAAGCCAAGGATAATTTAATGGACACACACACAACCCTGACTCTTGTAGTCTCTCCCTTACTCTTGTTTGTTTGTTGGGCCTGGGAGGGATGAGTCCTAGGCCAGGTTGGGGTAAGAGTCCCAGTCTAGGGAGATCTGAGGGCACCAGACTAGGTCCATCTTTTCCCTTCCTCAAGAAGCACAGGCCTCTCAAGTGAGAGTCTCCACACACTATAGCACAGACAGGAACAGCACAGCTGCCCTTTCACTCCCCTAACCTGTTCCATCAGTCAGGGGAACCAGGGAGGCAAAGAAACCAGGCATATGGTCAAACCAGCAGATCAAAAAGCACAAGGAGCTGGCGGCAGGGCAGGAAGCAGGGGACCTCTCAGCAATTCCTCTAAAAGTGGGGGCAGTGAGGGACCCCCAATGCAGGGACCAGAAGCCTCAGTTTCTCTTACCCTTCCACACAATAGCCCCTGTAGGTTAAGCTGCCCCCATTCCACCCTACTCTGTGTGGCTGCTTTCTCTGGTACCCCCCACCCCCACTGTAGCTGTGATGTGTTGTAGTTTTCAGCTGTTTGTAAAATGTTTAAAAAAGGAAAAAAGTGAAAACAACAAAAAAAGAAAATCCAAATCCACCCTCCTGATGCTGCATCTAGTGCCCCCACCCTACGGTCAGGCCCCCATTTGGTAACACTGAACCAGGTGGTGACTGTTTAACTCTTTGGTGTCTGTGCTCAAAGGACTGCCTTCGCCTCCAGTGCCCACTGTGTGCCCTCTTCCCTCACCCTTCACTTGGACGCAGCCCTCTCCCCTGCACCGCTGGGAGGAACTCATCCATCTTCCTTACTCTCCTGGGGAGCCCTAAACCCAACACTGTTGATGTGAAAAATGAAATGAAAAATGATGAAAAATAAAAAGGAAACAAATCCTTAAAATCTAAAATGACTACATCTGCTTCTTTTCCTCTCCACCCACATCTAACTCAGTTCAGCATCCTGTATCTGCTAAGCAGCCTCCTTACCGGCAAGGGTAAGATGGTGGATGGAAAAACAAGTCCTCTCTCATATTTACTTCCTAAATTATCCTTTCTAACCTGACCTTTCAACTTCTACAGAGGAAGGTCCTCTAAGTCTTCCAGATTTGAAAACTTGTAATGTTTCTTAAGAATAGAACCACTTTCCTCCAAATCCTCTGGTGTACCTTTTAAAAATGTAGATTCCAGACCCCATGCTAGACTTGTGGAATCAGAATCCTACTTTTTTTTTTTTTTTTAAGGGTGGGGGACCTAGAATCAACATTTTAAACAATCCCTGTGAGGAAATGTAAAAGCCACTCTCTGGAGGTTACCTTTGACTCTCCTCTTGCTCTACTCCATTTCTGTTCTAATCAAGCCTTCTTCTGATTTCTTGATGGTAGCTGCAAATCAACTTCCATTTCATTCACACAGCTGATCCTTGAGTCAGGGCTCCACACTTTCACTCTTGGTTGATCTCTGTGCCTCCAATCCTTCCCACACCAACGCACTTTACACATCCCTCCCAGATTAATTTGTCCCCAAAAGCAATGTGGCATCCTCAAAAATTGTCAGACTCCCTGCTCCCCAGGCCAGATGAAGTCTAAACTCTTTAGCTACAAATGGTGAAGATGTATGTTAATATTTTTCTCTAGTATCTTAAGTTCTGTTTCCATGTGAGATTAACACAAAGTTGCCTATCTAGACATTACTTGAGCACCCCCTAGAAATATGATTTAACATTTGGAAGGCTGATAAGAAAAGGGCTACAAAAAGGTTTTTCCATCTTCTTTAACTATTCCTAAGTTCATATCCTGTTCTCACTGCTTTAGTGTTTTTTTAAGGTGTTTATTGTCAACAAGTGCAAATCCTTTTTGGAAATGCACAGGCTGTTAAAAAGTCAAAAATCCCCCCAGTATAGAATTTAAAAGTATCTATAACCCCTGCCTTGTCCAAATGACTCAATGCCCAGTCCAGCTTCTACGCCTTTGCTCAGCTTGGGCTCTTCCCCTTGCCTGCAACACCATTTTCTCTCCTTTCTGGTTTAGTTCTGAGCTTTCTTGTAAAGAGTTAAGAAAGGTCACTGGCCTCATGAAGCCCTTCCTGACTGCCTAGTCTACCTGCATCCTTTTCTCCCAAGAACATGTCTGGCACTGATTCAACAGGCCATTGAGGACACAGCAAATGCACCTTACATAATAAATACTATTTTAATGTACAAGATTGTTTCCAACTCATCAGGCCTGATGAGGTCCCTTAGTCACAAACACGGAACTGGGCAGCCTTTCCTAAAAAGGCCAGGTCAACAGCAGTAGTAAGTGATTCTGCCCTTTCCTCAGGTTAGCTTTGGCCTGAAATGAGTTGCTACCTCCGGAGAATGTTATGTGCCAGTAGAATGGAGCCTAGGAGTCACCTCTTAAGAAGTTCGGGACTGTACTAAAGGGAAGAAGGCTCCAGTAATTTATTCTCACCCAACCCATTCAAATCCTGGTCTTCCCCCTCCATTGGGGTTCAGGGGGTTCCTCTAGTTTTCTTGCTCCCACCCAGGCAAGGGGGGCTCGTGTCCAGTTGAGGGTTTTCCTTCCACTGGGCAGGGGTCCGCGCCTGGATAGCCAGCGCGTGGACCGGACCGGCTAGCTCCTCCGACAGAGCGGCGTGGACCAGTCGGTGCCGTTGCAGGGGGCTCAGTCCCTCGAAGCGCGAGCTCACCACTGCCACGCGGAAATGCGTCTCGCTGCCCGGTGGGACCGCGTGGCCGCCGCTCTCGTTGCGCAGCTCCAGTAACTCAGGGTTCAACGCTTGCTCCAGCTTCGCGCGAATGGCAGCCTCCACCGGACCGACGGTCCCAGATCCCGCGCTGCCCTGGGACAGATCGACGCGACCGGCCATGGAGACCAGGCACCGCACCAGTCGCCCCCTCAGCATCGGCTACGGCAGAAAGACACGAGCACTGGGGTTGGGGTCTCCCGCCCCCTTACCCATTCCCCTCGCCCTCCCCCATTCTTGTCGCAGGCCGGAAGGGCTGATGTCCACCCCTCGCTCCTGCAGGGAGCTCGCCTGAGACCCCACCTCCTTCCTCTGTGTGACGTGGGAGAATTTGGCCTCCAGCCGCCGTTAGTGGCGTGGCCAGCGCAGAAGGCGCGTCCGTAACTAAGAGGATTTGCAAGGAATGGGCTGGAAGGTGGAAAAGTAAGGTGTGTGCATCTCTGGGCTTTGGTTGAGTCGGAACCTCTTTGTCCCCTCAACCCCAAGTTGGACCCTTTCTACCTGCTGCTCAGCCTTGGCTACCGCAGTTCCGGTTCAGTGTCAGGACTCCGGCTGTTCTGGAGAAACGCAGGCCTTGCGTTCTGAGGCACGCTGGGAAATGGAGTCCTCCTGACGTAGACCCGTCAGGCCCCACGTGATGCCCGGCCCGTTCACCCACCTGCAGTCTGCTTCTCCCGACTCTAGATCCTCTAAGGTTCAGAATCAAAGGAATGCAAAGAAAAGAGGACTTCCTGGGTAATTGGAGTTGGGATTATTCGATCCATTTTATTACCAATGGATTCTGTAGATCATCTAACCCAACTCCTTTATTTTTCATATAAGAAAATGGAAGTGTATTCCATTTATTGAAAATATAATTATTGTGTGCCAGTTCAGTGCCTCGAGCACTGTCTGTGGGACACCGGAGAGGACGGTTGCAATACCGTATGCTAATACTATGATGGACATAAGCACAGGTTGCTAAGGAGGAGTGTCACGCACACTTGGGGGGATAGAGAAAAAGAAGTTCTAAGTTTAGAGAAACATCTCAGAAGGGATAGCATGAAAGTCCTTTTCTCATTACTTGTTCTCCAGGCTGAGACAGCTGTCATGTGCAAAGATCAGGAGGACTTCAAAACTTGACGGAGTCGTTCCCTCAGGTGTAGTTACCGTGTAGTGTGTGTTTAATGTAAGGTTAGAGCCGGGAGAACAGACCCAGAGGTGCTGAGAAGCTGAGTCAGTGGTCAGAAGTGCTAGAGAAGAGGTAGGGTTCAGACCACACTGGCCCTGTAGTCCTTGTTAGGGAGTTTTGTCTTTATCCTGGGAGCAGTGGAAAGCTGGTTTTAAGCAGGAATGTAACAGGATTAGATTTTTCTAAGATGATATATAGCTTTTTAACTTATTCAGATTTTATTTATGTTGTTAAATTCTATTTTACAGATTTCTTCATATATTCCTAAGTATTTTCCCCAACTTCTAATTTTGAAAAATTTCTAGCCTACAAAGCAACAACATTTATCCGTCACTCGATTTACCATTTTTTTACATTTATATATTTATGTTGTTTATATATGCTTATAAATATTTATATACTTTTTTTGCTGAACCATTTGAAAATGAGTTCATAGCATGAAAATGAGTTAAATAGCATGACATTTCACCTATAAGTACTATAACACGTATCTCCTAAGAGTAAGAATATCTTCTACATAGCTACAATACCCTTATCACACTCAAGAATTTTAACATATGATATATAACATTATCCCCAGCCTTTTTAAAAAAATTTAAACCTTTGGAAAAGTTGCAAGATTAATACAATAAGCATCCCATTTACCCTTTACCTAAATACACTAACATTTTGTCAGATTTGCTTTATATATCTCTTAGAACATGTATCTATAATAATATCACCATTTTTGCTGAATCATTTATGTGCAAAACTCTTTACACTTCATTGCTGTATACTTTAGCATGTATATCCTAAGAACAAGGACTTTTTCCTACATAACCTCAATAGCATTACACCCATTTAAAATTCATATTATTTAATATACAGTTGATATTCAGATTTCCCAAAATGTCCCATTAATGTCCTTGATAACTTTTTATTTTTAAAAATTGAATCAAAGACCATGCATTGCATTTAGCTGTCCTTAAATCTGTGATATTTTGCAAAGCTCACTGCAGTGTGGAGAATGGATTGAAGGGGAGGTAACAGTGGAAGCAGGGAGACCAGTTAGGAGTTTATTGTGGTAGTCTAGGTGAGAGATGATGATGATTTAGCCTAAGGTGGTAATGGTGGTAGCAGTGGAAGTGGAGAGAAATTGTGGTTACAAGATATATATTAGGAGAGTAAAATTGGTTAGTTATGGGAGGGGACATGTCAAGGTGAGTACCAGGTTTGTGCATCTGGATGGATGTTCATTCCCTAAGATATAAAATACTAGAAATACCAGGCTTTGAGAGGTGGGGAAGGGTAAGATCAGGTGTCCAGTTCAGTTTGGACTTGAAGCCGAAGGGTCTTCGATGTTCAAGAAGAGATGTCAAGTTGGATATATGGCTATAGATCCTAGAGGAGAGTTCTGGGCCTGGTGAGTTGGAGTGGGTGTTGGGAAGTCAGGAAGATATATGTACATGTGTGTTTTACTTTTAACTTTTTCTTTTAAAATAATAATCAGACTTACATAAGTTATAAAAAGAATACAAATAATTCCTATATATCCTTCACTCAGATACCCAGATCACCCAACTCTTAACATTTTACCAAGTTTGCTTAATTTCTCTATCATGTATATATAGTTTTTTTCTGAACAATTTGAGAGTAAATTTCAGAGTTAAAGCTCATTTATCCCTAAATAAAAACATTTTCTCATTTGACCACAGTATAATTATCAAATTCTGGAAATTAACATTGGTACAGTATTATTATCTAATCTACAGACTTTATTCAAATGTTGCCACTTGCCTCACTAATGTCCTTTATATAAAAAGAAAAAAAAATGTTCTGGTCCAGGATCCAATCCAGGATCACGTGTTTCATTTCGTTGTCTTGTTTTTTTTGGTCTCCATTCATCTGGGATAGTTCCTCAGGTTTTCTTTGTCTTTCAAGAGTTTGACATTTTTGAACAGTAGAACCATTTATTTAGAGAAATGTCCCTCAATTTCAGTTTGTCTAATGTTTCTCTATGATTAGATTTTGGATATGCATTTTTGGCAGGAATACTACGGAAGTGATGTTGAGTCCTTCTCATATCAAAGGTCACAAGATGTCCTGTTACTAGTAATGTTGATTCTGATCACTTCATTTAGGCAGTGTCTGTCAGGTTTCTCCACTGTAAAATTGTTTTCATTTCATTCTTTTTTTGTAATGAGTACATCATTGGAGATAAAGTTAGAGTCAGTGTAATATCCTGTTTCTCATCAAACTATTGTTCACTAACTTTAATATCTGAGAGGTGTATTTTTGAGGCATCTCTTGGTTCAGAGTTATGGAAGATGAGATCAGTGAGGTATGTGTGTGGGGGTGGGGTGGGGGTGTGTGTGAAATCACCTGGGGAGAGAATATATGAAGAGAAGAGGATCAGCTTTATTAGAAAGATCCCTCTGGTTAGTGTGTCCTGTGGAGGACTATGTACCCTCTAAACTTGTTAGTTGACTCTAAAGTTTGCATTTTGACGATCTCCGGGCACTGCTGTTTAGGAAAGGTCTGTCATGGTCAGATTGACTTTTAGAGGCTTCAAGCACTGAGAGATTATGGTGACTATCTCCTGTGTAATTAAACAAAAGAAAACAAACAACAATAAAAACTAATGTATAACATGAGGTTGAGATATTCAATGAGGTATTGATCTTTTTTTAACCCATGATGTTACTTCAATATTTGTTCATTTTTAAAAATGAGTTTTAAATTAATTTGAGGTGAATTAAATCATATAATTCACCTATAGAAAACTGAATAAATTTGAAGTGTACAGCTTAATTTTACATATGAATACATCCAGAAAATTTCCAGCAATCCCAGAAGGCTCCCTTGTGCCCAGTGAAGTCAATATCACCCTACCAAGGTAACCGCTTTATTACCATATATCAATTTTGCCTGTTTTTGAACTTCATATAAATGGAATCACACAGTATGAATTCATTTGTGTTTTCTTTTGCTCAA